>PVKU01005071.1:0-131171 GCA_004027475.1 Anoura caudifer
ATGGCTAAAGAAAACAGTATTAAAATAAAAAGAGAACCAACTGTATGGGAAAATATATTCGCCAATGATACCTCAGACAAGGGTTTAATCTCCAAAATATATAAAGAACTTACATGACTCCACTCTAAGAAGACAAGCAACCCAATTAAAAAATGGGCAAAGGACTTGAACAGACACTTCTCCAAGGAGGACATACAGAGGATCCAGGGACACATGAAAAGATGCTCAATATTGCTTGCTATCAGAGAGATGCAAATTAAAACCACAATGAGATAC
The DNA here is from genome assembly GCA_004027475.1 of Anoura caudifer. Taxonomy (NCBI): domain Eukaryota; kingdom Metazoa; phylum Chordata; class Mammalia; order Chiroptera; family Phyllostomidae; genus Anoura; species Anoura caudifer. The sequence continues at coordinate 277 of PVKU01005071.1, forward strand.
CACTTTACACCTGTCAGAATGGCCATCATAAAGAAAGCCACAAATAACAAGTGTTGGAGAGGTTGTGGAGAAAAGGGGACCCTAGTGCACTGTTGGTGGGATTGCAGACTGGTACAACCACTATGAAAAGCAGTATGGAACCTTCTAAGAGAACTAAAAATGGACCTACCTTTTGACCCAACAATTCCACTGCTAGGATTATATCCTAAGAACCCTGAAACACCAATCCAAAAGAATCTATGCACCCCAATGTTCATAGCACAATTTACAATAGCCAAGTGTTGGAAGCACCCCAGGTACCCATCAGTAAATGAATGGATCAAGAAACTCTGGTACATTTACACAATGGAATTCTGTGCAGCAGAAAGAAAGAAGGAGCTCCTACCCTTCACGAGAGCATGGATGGAACTGGAAAGCATTATGCTAAGTGAAATAAGCCAGGCAGTGAAAGACAAATACCGTATGATCTCACCTTTAACAGGAACCTAACCAACAAAACAAACAAACAAGCACAATATAACCAAAGACACTGAAATTGAGAAGGGGTTGATAGTCACCAGAGGGGAGAGGGGAAGGAATTTCAGGGGGAAAGGGGAAGGGTTTGGAACAACAAGTATAAAGGACACATGGACAAAAACTAGTGGGGGTGGAAATGGGAGGGGGGTGGGGAGGGCTGGGGTGGTGGGCTGGAATGGGAGCAAAAGAGAGAAAACTGTACAAGAACAACAATTAAAAAAAAAGAAAAAAGAAAAAAAAGAAATTCAGAACCACAAGAATTTGTTGAATACTGACTACTTTTCAGTCACCTCTATATCCATTCATTCCTCACAATAATCCAAAGAGGTTAACACTATTCTTTTCTACTATTTGGCAAATAAGACAACCGTTTTAGATTCTCCCAATTTGCAAATGGGTGATTTAACATTCTGGCTGGATGACTGAGAATTTGAGTCCAAGAGTATCTTACCCTAGAAACTTAACTCTAGGTATTAATTTTTTCCAGGAGATTATGCTTAGATTTCAACATAAGGCTGCTTTGAATTGGTTCTGAAATCCACCTAATTTGGTGTGATTCATAAAGCTGGCCCCACAAACTATGGATTACTTGGCATTTCTAGGTCCTCTTACACTCAGAACCTTATATGTTGTGTATAGATGGAACTTGCTCTAGTGGATAAGATGGGTCCAGCTCTGGGAGTGGAACTCCAAAGACATAGGTGCTGGGTTCTTAGCCTCTCCATTTTGTGGGAGGCTGAGAAATAGGAGCTCTCCCCAGCCGTTTAGTGCTTCTGCTGAACAGCCCAACTTGTGTTGAGAACCAATTAGTGTCAGCCAGAAGTGCTAGGGCTGTTCACAGGAACATGAGCTGTACCCAGCAGCATGGGGTGGGCAGGGAACTAATGACAGCAGAGCTTCATCACATCTCTCTACCTCCAGAAAGAGCACAAGAAAATGCTATATTGCACTCTTCTCTGTGAAAACAGCTGGCCCCTTTTCTTTCTCTTGAAAATGGCAATTCGGGATGTTTTCATCAGCTTATCCCCATGACTCTTGTGGCTTATTTCTGGCAAATCATCTCCAGACTGCACCAGGATTTGTTCCCTGGGTCTCTGGGCCCAAACTGGTCAGTGAACATAATGCCGATAATCATCAGCATAATCACAGCTCAGAACTTGCCAAACACTTTCACTTAGATGACCTTATTTCATCTTCACAACAGGCCCAAGAGATGGGCAGGGCAGGTTTTATCATTCTCTTTAGTTCACATCTATGGAAACTGAGGCTAGAGTGTGAAGTGAAACTGGTGAGTGGCTGCTTCAGGGCTAGTGCCACCATCACTGGATCTTTTAGAACCAAATGGAAATGAATGTGGGGCATAGGGGCTCACAAAGTCTAAGGGACTCCTAGCCAAGGGGCCCAGCTAGGTAGAGGATTCTCAAGGGCTTCAGGGAGTTAAGTGTATAGGAGGAAGCTGGGCTGAGAGATGGTGCTGTGGGTGATTCCTTGGAAAAGAAGAACTTCTGAGCTATCCCCTGGGTATCTAGGGCTCATTTTAGGAGCTGTCTGGGATCTGCGTGAATCTGTCTGGACAAGACAATCACAGTCTCTTCTGCAGGTTAGAGGGCCAAGAATCTTCACCCACAGCTGCTGAGATAGGTCTAGATCCCTCCCAGACAGCCTAATAGAGGAATGCCACTCATACTCTAATGCAATGCCAACAAGCCACTCTTGAAAAATGACCCCAACAGAGAAGACTAGAAGTGGGTACCTGCCTGTCTTTCTCAGCCTGCACAAGGTTTTTACATTGAGTCTAATGCACAGTGGGCAAAATGAAGCATGTTTTCCTTTATAGGTGTTGATTGCTCCCTACCCCTCCCCTCCCCATGTATGTTTATTTGGATAAAGCTTGTATGTCCATTTGAAAGAGGCATATTTGTCTTTAGGCACAGTGGCTTGCCAGCTCCCTGTCCTGGGCCCCCAAAGCTCTTTGTGAAGTCTTTGTCTCTATCAAAGAAAGCTTTCATCACCTTGATTTAAGTCCCATGCTCCTGAGCCTGTCTCTTTGTGTTCCCAGAATTCCAGTAAATGGAAGGAAGAAAGGGAAGCAATGAAAGGAGTGAGGTCCTTGGTCAATTACATTACCTTGTCTGCAAGGGCAGCAATACAGTTTTCAGTTAAAGAAACCTAGCATTGAATCCTGATTCTGCCACTTAGTTCTGTGATCATGAATAAGCACTTCCAATTCTTTTTAACTTGATTTCCTTAGTTATATAATGGTGATATTACAATACTGCCTGACTCAGAAAGATGTTATGAAGATCACTTAAGATAAAAGAAGGCAGACTCCCAGTCAAGATGGAAGTGTAAACACGCCTCACCTCCAACACAACTATACCAAAAAATACAACTAGACTACAAAACAAATATCACTCAGAATTGTCAGAAAATTGAGCTGTGTGGAAGTCTGACAACCAAGGACTTAAAGAAACCACATTCATTCAGATGGGCCACACTACTAAGACTAAGACAGGGAGTCAAAGCAGCTCTACCTAATACACAGAAACAAACACAGGGAAGCTGCCAAAATGAGGAGACAAGGAAATATGGCCCAAAGGAAAGCACAGAACAAAACTCCAGAAAAAGAATTAAATTAAATGGCGATAAGCAACCTATTAGATACAGAGTTCAAAACACCAGTTATCGGGATACTCTAGGAACTCATTGGGCACCTCAACAGTATGAAAAAGACCCAGGCAGAAATGAAAGTTACATTAAGTGAAATTTTAAAAAAATCTACAGGGAACCAACAGGGGAGGGGATGAAGCCAAGAATCAAATCAACAATTTGGAACACAAGGAAGGAAAAAGTATTCAATCAGGGCAGCAGGAAGAAAAAGAACTTTAAAAAATGAGGTTAGGCTTAATAACTTCTGGGACATCTTTAAACATACCAACATCCAAATCATAGGGATGCCAAAAGAAAAGAGGAAGAGCAAGAATTTGAAAACTTTTTTAAAAAATTTATTTTAATTGTTGTTCTTGTACAGTTTTCTGTCTTTTACTCCCATCCCAGCCCACCACCCCAGCCCTCCCCAGAAAACTTTTTTGAAAAAATTATGAAAGGAAACTTTCCTAATTTGGTAAAGGAAATAGACACACAAGTCCAGAAAGCACAGAGAGTCCCAAACAAGATGGACCCAAAGAGGTCCACACCAAACCACATCATAATTAAAATGCCAAAGATTGAAAATAAAGAATCTTAAAAGCAGCAAGAGAAATGCAAATAGTTACCTACAAAAGAGTTCTCATAAGACTGTCAGCTGATATCTCAAAAGAAACTTTGCAAGCTAAGAGGGACTGGAAAGAAGTATTCAAATGATAAAGAGCAAGAACCTACACCCTATATTACCCTATCCAGCAAACCTATCATTTAGAATGGAAGGGCAGACAAAGTGTTTCCCAGACAAGCTAAAACTAAAGGAGTTCATCCTCACCAAGCCATTATTATATGAAATACTAATTGGAACTATATAAGAAAAGAAGATCAAAATGATGAACACTAAAATGGCAATAAATTCACAACTATCAATAATGGAATCCTTGCCCTGGCTGGTGTGACTCAGTGAACTGAGTACCCGCCTGAGAAGCAGGGGGTCACTGGTTCCATTCCCAGTTGGGACCAGGTTCCCCGGGGAAGGCATGTGAGAGCAACCTCACATTGATGCTTCTGTCCCTCTCTTTTTCCCTCCCTTTCCCTCTGTCTAAAAATAAATAAATAAATCTTCAAAAATATAATCGAATCCAAATAACAAACTAAGCAAGCAAGCAAAATCAAGAACAGAATCATAGAAATGGAGATAATTTGGAGGGTTATCAGCTGGGAGGAGGAAGGGGAAGAGTGAAGGAAAAGGTTCAGGGATTAAGAAGCATAACTGGTAGGTACAAAATTTGACAGAGGGAGGTTAAGAACAGTATAGGAAATGGAGAAGCCAAAGAACTTATATGCATAATCCATGGACATGAACTAAGGGGAGGGGATTGCTGGAGGAAATGGGGGTACTGGGTGGAGGAGGCCAAAGGGGAAATAATTAGGACAACTGTAATAGCATAATCAATAAGACATATTTTTTAAAAAAGATAAAACAAGGCAAAGCGCCTAGGACTGCCTTGTTGCCAGTACTTGCTCTGTGAGCAGCTCTCACTGGGGGGGCTACCTTACCAATCCCAGTTTTGGTATGAAAATTGGGAAAACAAAAAAGAAGAATTGGGTTGGTGGTCTTCAATTCAGTAAGACAGGCAGGCCTGGAGCATCAGGTAGAAAAAAGTCTTACTCTGAAATGCATCCCCTTTCTCTGGGCCTTCAGCTTTTACACAATGGGCGACTTGCTACCTTTATGATCTTAGCCTCACAGTTTGGGAAGGAGAACCATTTGCTGATGGGCTACATGGGGATTAGGGAACAAGGCTGGGACTAAATCCCACACCTCTTGAGGCCCATGCCTGCACCCTTTCTCTATATCAGCCACCTCCATGGGGAGGGAAATTTTGATTTGGGAATAGGGAAAGGAAGGCTGAGATTATTTTGAAGAATGGCTGTTTTAGGGAGATTAGGCCTGGAAGAAGGAGAGCTGTAGAAGTACATATCTAAAACCACAGCATAGGATGAAGGTGTCTGAGCTGGAAAAAGGAGAGAAAGTGTGGAAACTTATTCATTACTGAATTCACTCACTCATTCACTCTGATGGCCCTTCCAGTCATGTGGGAGCTGCAATGATCAGATCCAGACTGGCAACTCAGGGGCCGGAGCAGCTTGCAGAGTCAGGTAGGGATGCAGGTAAGGGTGGGGAGGTCACTGGACCCACCCACAGAGGTTGTTAGAAGCATCAGGGTAAGTCTGAAGTAATAACCAAAGCCAAACAGAAGTGCAGCCAGTTTATCAACCCAAAAGGACTGGTTAGAGAAAGATCTAGTTTCAAGGCCTCAGGACTAAAACTGGGGACTGCAGAGCTGAGTGAGAGGGTTTGACAGGCTGGAGTTGGACATAAGGAAGGCAGCTTGGGAAACTGCCTGAGTGTGTGGATTCAAATGTGAGAAGGAGCTGGGGAGGTGAGGAGTCAGATGGAAAAGACACCAAGTTAAAGCTTTAGAGTTATCCCTGGAACACTGGGAACCACGGGAAGGTTTCAGTGAGGGAAGGGGCATGATTGGGTTTGCCTCCTAGAGAGAGCACTCTGGCTGTGGTATGGAGGATCAACAGTAGGTCTCATTATGGTGGCGGATGAGTCGTTAAAAGGCTCTTGAGGGCCTGAATGAATTCTGTGACAATGGCCATAAAAATGAAAGATATTAAAGATGCTACATCCATTGGATTTAGTGATAATCGAATATGGAATGACTCATAAAGAGGTAGAAGGCATCAAGAATGACCTCCAGACTTACTGACCTGGACACCAGAGAACTTAATGCAGCCTTCCACTTTGCTATTATTTTCAAACTCTCAAATCCTAGGTCACCCTACCCTTTTAGGCATCAGTTGCTACTTCTCAAAACAGGAAAGTTGATCTAGACTAGTGGTTTTCTAATTACAGTCCTCAGGGCCACCTTGCTGGGTGTGGCTGGGCCTCAGGAAAGGAGTCCTGAGCTGGAGTCAGAAGATCTGGCTTGTGTTCTGCCTCTGCCTCTGATATAAGGCAAGACACACTTCTGACCCTGGGTCTTCTGTTGTGTAAGTGGAGATAATTACTCATTTATTCAAGAAATAAACATTCTAGACAAAAAAGAAAATAAAAAGAATAAAATTGGCCTGTGCCTCATGGAGCTCACAGCCGAGGAGGAAAAAGAGATATATAAACAAATAATTACAAAGGAGTTTGGTAAGTGCCATAATGAAGTGAACTATGCAGAGGGAGGTGGCCCTAAGGGAGGAGGTACCAATAAGCGTAGGGGCTGCATCTAGACATAGGACAAGGGATAGCCAGGTAGATCAAGGGAAAAGGTGCTATGGACTGAGGAAATTGGGCTCAGCCTTCCCTTGTCCATCCCCTCCCACCTTCTTGCCTCCAGCCCCCTGCCTTTTTTTTTGCTCTTGCTGGGTACTTATCGCTCCCTTTTACCTTCTAAATAGCAGTTCTCTTCCTCACCTGCAGGTGAGGCCCTGAGGCATTCTTTAGTAAGCAAGACTTGGGATTAATTTCATATTATCAACACCCAGCCAACAAAGAAATCAGCTGGCTCAATATCAAGGGGCAGATGCACCAATGGCAGGCATCAGGGCATCAGAGCCAGGCCTCACTCCACCTTCTGTGAGCTAATACTGACATATTCTGTAGATTCTGTGTTGCAGGTTCTGGAGAGTAGCTATTGCATTTAGTTCATAGTTCTATCCCTAGTGCTTTATGCCATGCCTGCACATGGCAGGTGACTAATGATTGTGTGTTGAATGAATAAATCTCCATAGAATCTTTCAGTCTCAAAGCATCATTGCCTCATTTATTTCCCAGCCTCCAGGCAGGACCGCATCTCAACCAACACACCTGGAGGTTGCTCCTACTCTTTCACAGACTTCATATCACCCACCCAAGAAAGAGGCAGAGAGGTAGCAACAGCTCATATTTTTTAACTTTTTTTTTTATTCAAGAAGTACATATTGAGCACCTGTTGTGTGCCAGTCTCTGGGTGCAGAGATAAATATGACCTCAAAAATGTCACAGACTAGTTGCAGGACAGATGGTGCATTACTAATTGCCATGCAGTGGAGGCCTAGGGAGGCAGGGATTGGCTCTCCTGCAGGGATCTGTGTGGGAGATGCTTGATCTGCATCTCGAAGAGTGAGTAGATGCTCTCCAGGTGGGTAGGCTGCTGGGACTAGGGCATTTGAGATGAGAGATGCCTACAGATACAGTGTTTACAACTGTGCTACTCCAAGTGCAGATCCAAGTGCAGATCCACAGGGAGAAACAGGACTTGCCCCAGCACTGCTTCCTTCAACAAGGAGGGCTAGTTATAAGCAGACTGTCCTCTGGACTAAACTGTGTGTTTAGTGGCCATTGATTTACATTCTGACGCAAACTCCTCTGTGGAATTAGTAACAAATGGTCTGTAGCCAGGGAGCTGGTCTACAGACTGCACCGTGGCTTTGCAGTTTACCAAATACTTTCACACAAGTTCAAGGGTTTTGTGCCCCTCAGAAAAATTCCATGAGATTGGTATGGCAAGTACCATAACACTTGTTCTACAGGATGGAAGTTGAAACTCAGAGACGTTAAGGTTAGTGTCACACAGCAAGTAAGCAGTGAGGCTGGACTTCAAAGCTGGAATTGCCCTCCCAGCCTCCCACACATCCAAGCTCTGTGAGAGCGCTCCACTGATCCATGAGATGGCTCCATGGTCAGCGAATCCTTAGGGACAAATGTCAGGGAGAGTGTCTGGAATCAGTGCATCACGTGTGTGACCTCATATGGCATTTCTCATGTCCCTCTGTCTCACATTACTGTCCTCTCATAAATAGAGGCAGGATGACTCGTCCTTTCCATCCACCCACCCTGGAGCCACCCTCACCTGCCATCTCAGGGGGCTCTCTCCAGCTCAGCCCTCTGCTTGACATTTCACTACCTGAAGGGGTTGACAATGCCCCTGCAGGGAGATTATCTCATAGATACAACAGTCCTCTACTCAAAGTAGGCTTAACTTTCCACCAATGCCATTCTGGAGCATGTTTTCTTACCCTGGCCAGGCGGACCTTGGCACTGTGGTAAGCTGTCCTATCTTCCCTTGCAACACAGCTCTCTGGGCATGGCCATTTTTATTTTTCAAGTGAAGAAGCCAAGAGCAAGTTGAGACAGTGACAGGTAAGGGTTGGGAGAGAAGGGAGCCTCCGGCCTCAGGACCCTTCAGTCTGCAGTCACAGTGTGGCCATTCCTCCAACCAGCAGGCTAGTGGGGAAAGTTCTAGGTCCAGGTCTGAGTTCCCATAGTCAAGTGACCGTAGCAACATTCTTTGAACCTGGAGCAAATTGCCTGCAGATGGTTAATGGCTCTAACACCCAGCCTTCTGGAACAGTTGTATATCCTGATCTGGAGGGGTTCCTGCTTGGAAAGAGGCTCAGGCAGGCCTTCTGCCACCTACAGATCCTCTGTTGGGAAGCAGTCTGGGTCCCAGCCTTTCAGAAGTTGAGGAGGATAAAGAAGGAAACAGAGAGATTCTTGCTCTATGTGTCCTTCCTTCACCTTGCCTGGAGTCCCATATTCTGAAATAGTACTGTAATGGAGAAGAGAGAAGGATGGCATTCAGGAGACCATCTGTCCTGATTCCAGTAGCAACTCTACTTTGACCCAGGGCAAATTCCTTAACCTCTCTGGGCCTCTGTTTTCTGCTGTATGAAGTGGGGGTGCTACTAACTGTCAAAGCTGCCTCAGGAATGGGAGGTGATCTCCATCAATGCCCAAAGGCTTTGAGGACCTATCAGACTCCAGCTGTCCCCCACCCTGGCCAGAGTGCCTGCTATATTATTTACCTGTCTATTTTGTTTACTTAGTTCCATTGGCCAAATATATTTCAATTTTTTTCTCTCCCTCTTGTCTTTAGAACAACCGTAAATGGTCTTTCTATGCCAAGAAGTCTCTATCTCCATCCAACTGTGAGCATCTTGAAGTTCGAGTCCTCACCTTATTGGTATTCATAGGAGTCACAGAATGATGGATATTCCCCCCACATCAGAACCTTCATAACTCCAAAATATTTTTTATATTTAATAAGCACTTAAATTAAGCTTACTATGCAGGAGGCATTATTGTGAGCATTAAACACGCATCAGCTCCTTTACTACCTAGTACTGTTGCACCCACTTCATATGTTAAAGTCTGGAACTCCTATCAGTCCATTTCTCTTGTCAGTTTTTCTGTTGGTTTTGATCCTTTTAGTTCTTGATTCCTGGCATCCCATATTCTAAAATAGTACCGTAATGGAAACGGGAGAAGGTGTGTCTGAAGGTTTGAGATTAAATGCCAGTAATTCTGAATAGGAAATGGTATAGATATTTCAAGATCTTAGATGACATTATCTTTCTCTAGAGAGGACTCCTGATTCTGAAGGCAGTTAGGAGAACAGATCAGGTTAACAGAAGCTAAGACTAAGCTGATTTGAGGTGTGCCTCAGTCCACAGTGACTGCTGTTTCCAATTCCTATTCGCTCCTAGGGTGTTGCTTTCCCATGTGTTTATCAGGGCTCCTCCACCCTGGTGGGCCCTTTTCCAATTTCCACTTCCCCTGAGACCTGAGTGACTGCTTAGCTCTGCTCGACTCCTTAACCACCATGTGCTGCTCCTTAGCAAAAAAGCAAACACCTCAAGGGAAAAAATTGGCTGCAAGTGTTGGGCTAATGACTCTTTTTACTTTTCTTTAGGATTTGGGCCATTCAAATCCTCACTTTCTTGTTCCTGACAATATCTTTTAAGAATTATATATATGTAAATATATACACATATACTCTCAAATTGATATATTTATTATAAATTAAGTATATATATGCATATTTCTGTTTTTATAGTTCTGTTTTTATAGTTGTTCTTAGCAAGAGAATTATCTTTATAAAGCTAGTTCACTGGAGTTGGAAAATAAAATTCTTATCCCTATTTTATGTATCAGAAAACTGAGGTATAAGAATGTTAAATAACTTGCCAAGACACTATGTTTAAGTAAAACATTTACTTGTTTGTTTTAAAAAATATCTATTAAGCACCTGTGCCTAATACATTAAGTGCCTACCATGTATTAGGCACTGTCTTGGACATTGGGGACACAAAATTAATAAGCCAGTCCTTGTCTTTCAAGATATCAGTATCTCATGGATGTCACTTATAATTCGACGTAAACAGTGCCGTTACTGAAGGAGGTACAGATGCTCCAGGAGCTCAGGCAAGCCTTTATCATGCTCACCCGAACTTCTTTCTCTGCAGAAATTTGCCCCCTAGTACACAGTGAACTTCTTGAGGTCTGGCCTGTGGCTTAGTTACTCCCCTACCCCCAGCACACAGTACAATGCCTGGAACAAGGCAGGTGTTCGAGACACACTTGTTGAATTGAGTTTCATTAATTTCCAAACAAGGAAGAAGGAAACTAGGAGAGGATGAAAGCTGTAAGATAATAGAGATTAACTTAGCCTGGTGGTCAGGAATGCCTGGTCCACCAACTCTGCCAGCAACTCTGTGTGAATGTGGCAAGTCACCTCTCCTTTCTGGGCCTCAGTTTTCTCATCTGCAGATTGGAGATAATGGACTAACTAACAGCTAAAATCTTTTCAGTGATGTGTCCCTGTAGCTGAGTTTTACCCCTTGGAGGATGAATGACCATAGCCCACCCCACAGTGTGCTTGTATGCTTTCTTGAGGCTGCAGTACTGGACCAGATGACCTGTCAGACAAAACCAGGATGGCTGTTCCTACATCTGTCTCTCCTATTTTTCTCCCACGGAAAATGTAAAATGAAAAGGGTTTTTCAAGCTCACCTGGCAAATGCCAAAAGTCTTGTGCAGAGCAGACCAGCCGGAGACAGGAAGAATGTGAGAAGACATTTTCTAGGTCCTCTTCCCCTGCATGTGCTCCAGCTCCTCTGCTCTATCTCACTTCTCCAAGCACAGAATTACTTTCCTATTTAAGAAAATAGTGCTGTCTCTATGGCCAGTGCTTGTCCCAGCTAGCGTGGGAAGAAAGCCAATTCCCTCGCCTCCTTTGGCAGAGGGGGCCTCCTCTTTCAGACACCCATCTCTCCATCCCCCTGGCATCTGGATTTTCTCATGGAGACATCAAAGGAAGAAGTGGATGCAGATTCACAGTCAGCTAATGAGTGGGAGGGACCTGCACCCCTGGAGAGAGCATCTGTCTCCAAAAGGTTCTGTGGAAGTCGGAATGTATGGGCACAAAAGCAACACAGGGCAGTGTAGACATCCGGCCAGCTCACCTCCTTTTATGGATGAAAGACAGGCTCAGAGAGGGCTGGTGGTTCCCCTGAGGCCACATCATTGATTTTTGGGGTAGGGGATAAGATTTAATCTCACACTGAGACAGCTCACGGGCCCGTGGCTTGATTTCATTATTAAATCACAAAACCAATTTTCCAGGCTTTTCTCGTCATATGTCCTGCATACACAGAGCCCACCAGCCAGTCACCCAGCATTCCTGGGGCTGACTTTTCACCCAAAACACTGAAGTCAGCTGGGGGAAACATTTGGGACCAATTATGTTTTTCCAAACATACAACTCCAGAGGTAGGAGGAGGGAGAGGAGGCAGCCAGCGTTGTTTTTGTAGATTATGCAGTTACTGACCTAAATTTTATATTAGGGGAGAGGAAAAAAAGAGAGAAAGAGCTGCTGCAGGTTAACACTGACATGTTGGAGAAAATGCTGAGGAGATACAGTACCCAACTGGGATCTTTGAAAATGTTGTTTGTTTTAATTGGATGTGTCTTTTCACAGCTAGCTGGTGGCAGGCCCATCACAGACTTCTTCTGATCAGCGGAATTCACATTTCCCCACTGCATCTTCACACAGAATAAAGTGCAATGGGGCAGAGGCCACAGCAGGGGTGGGGAAGGAGGTAAGGACGTTATTCCAATTTGAAATATGATCATTGAGAAGGGTTTTATTTAAAATGGAATTGCCAGGCCCCTTCTGCTTTATGCCTTAGTGAGCAGATTTTTCTAAGGAGAAGGAAGCTGTTCTTTTTTTGGAGCAAAAGCACAGAGTGATCTTCTGGCCCATTTTCTTCCCTTTTTCTTGAATGGACAGGTGTGCATGAGTGTTTTCTTTTCTGAGGTTTCCAGCAGCAGAGCTCATGGTTTCCCAGCCCAAGGGGCAGTATAGAGAGGAGAAAGATGGGTGTTTTGTGGCTAAGGGTGTAGAGGAGGAGACACGGGTGGGAAGGGCCTTGTCATGGCAAGGCCCAGGCAGACATGGAGCAGCCATTGGCCAAGGACTCATACCAGGCCCATGCCTTGTCCCTAGTAGTCACTTACTCACTCGGTAATGTTGGTTGGGGTAAGCCACTCATTGCTAAGCACTGAAACTCTCACCTTGTAAGACTTAAGGGCCTCATTTCTGGCCTTGCTCAGAGATCTAGGTCTCACACTCATCTTGGCACCACCCTGGAGCAGATCTGAACACTCAGGAAGATCTCAGGACCAGCAGAGATACCCAGAGCCTATGAGATCCCAGCCATGGGGCACTATCAAAATCCTGTAGACCACCCCCACACTGTATTGAGGCTCTAGGTTAGGGCCACATCCTCAGGGCAGCTTCAGAGACATTTGAGATTGAGAGACAGAGAAAAAGATAAGAAGGGAGAGATGGGAGGTAGAGAGAGGGCATATAGTTAGGCACTGTATCTGAACTACTGGCAGAGAGACTCTGTAAGTGGTAACTTAATCTGTAATGGTATATTGATACGAATCTCTGTAGTTCCCATTTCTGGTTCAAGAACATGCAAACCCTATTCATTCAACAGTCACTTACTGAGCACCCATGGTGTTCCAAGACTGTACCAGACTTGGTAGCCCCTGCCTGTAAGTGGCTTACAATATAGTCAGGGAAACAGTCATTGTCCCAACACATTTTTATCAAGTGCTTACTTTGAACCAGCTTATTCTGGGTAATAAGAATATAGCCAAATGTGAAACAAGATTTCTGTCTTGAAGGCTTCTATTTTCTATGATGGGAAGGGAAAGCTGACAATAAGTAAGTAAGTAAGTAAGTAAATAACATATAATAAGAAAGAAGAGAATTTCAATATTGGTAAGTGCTAAGAAAAAAAGTAATATGTTTGAGAAAGAACAACAGTGGTAGGGGACTGAATTAGTTAAGAAGGTGGAAGAAGGCTGTCAGGAGATGACAATAGAGCTGAGAGCTGAGTGATGAGAAGGAGCCAACAGGAGGACACCAGTGGGATTAGGCTTGAGGAAGAGCCAGAATAAAGGCCAAGATGCAACCTGTTCAGCATGTTCGAGGGGCAGCAAGAAGGCCAGTGTGACTGGAGCAAAGTGAATAAAGGGGCTTGTGCAGAGATGATAGCATAGTGGGAGGCAGTGGATGGCTCATGGAGAGCCTTGATTTTTTTTTAAATCCTCACTGAAGGATATGTTTATTGATTTTAGAGAGAAAGGTAGGGAGAGAGAGAGAAACATCAATCAGTTGCCACCCATATGCCCCCTGACTAGGGATAGAAACAGCAACCTAGGTATGTACCCTGACCAGGGCTTGAACCTGCAAACTTTTTGGTCCATGGGATGACACTCCAACCAGCTGAGACATCTGACCAGGGTGAGCCTTGATTTTATTCTATATATGATTCCACAGAGAAGTCAGGGATCTGTATCTACTCCTCTTGAATCTGAGACTGGCAGCTTCTACTTCCTGTCCCTTTGAATACTTACTCTTGGAACCCATGCTATGAGGAAATCCAAGTAGTCCCATGGAGAAGCCCACATAGAGAGGGTCTAGAACAAGGGTCCCAGCTGAGCTCCCAGACAATACGCAATAGCAACTTGTCAGCCGTGTGAGTGGGCCATTGAAGAAGTGAATCCTGAGGAGGTGCAAGATGAAAAAGGAGTGAATGGAAGCTACACGAACCTCCTCCCAGGACAAATCTGGAATTACAATTAAATTGTGGAGAAATAACCTGAAACAAAAAACTGAACAATAGCGAGAGAGAAACCCTATAAACTCAGACAGACAGAAGAATTAGCTTCAGCACAACCTGACTGACAAGGTGTGCAGTAGATATGCAAGAGGAATGGCCCACAGCTGGCAGGGCCAGAGGGATAATTAAGCAACCAGTTGGATCCCCTTAAGAAGTGTAGGGTCTGAACCCTAAAATGGGATCCCCAGCCTAGAGCACCAGAGCCCCAAAAGTACACAGATTACAAGTGGTGATGAAAAGTGGCAGGGCTGCTCTCTGCCAGAGATAGATGGCTAGAGATGCAAAGAGCCATTTAAAGGGCTAATGCACAAATATTCATTTGTAGCCACTTACCCTGGGCTCTAGCAAAGGAGAGGGCAGAGTCGGCTGGTGACACCTATGGAGAAACTGGGGACAGAGGCTTTGGGGAGAAAACTGAGAGAGTAGCCACTGTGATCCCAGTGCTGAGTCATCACCCACATGGCAGCAGAGATCCTGCTCAGGCAGACCATTCCCCTCCAAGCCCCAGCAGCCTGAGGGGAAACAGTACCCTGATCCCAAGAGGGACTCTGCCCTGGCTCTGTGGTGCTTAAGCCTGACTGCTGAGTGCAGAGTGGCTAGATTAACAACTGAAGGAGTTAGCCACAGACAGTAGATCCCTGGTAGTCTTGGAGCAGGCTGTTTAAGGTCAGATGGGGTCAACACCTGACATCTCCAGAGGTGGATCCAGAAAGAAAAAAACAGTGGTAAATACTAGAGACTACTGAGACAAAATCTACTGTGGTCTTCTCCATGATTGGGATATTTTCTTTCCTGCTTAGCTTTTTAACATTCATTTCTTGTCCACCAAGTTTGTGCATATTAAGTCTCTAGATTTTATACTATAGTTTATTTCTCTCCCCTCTTATGATAGTCTTAATCTCCTTACACCTTTATTAGTACCAGTTCATTTGCTGTTGATAGTGGGATTGTGGGGAGCAGTTATTATTGCAGATGTGGGTTTGCTTCCCAAGCTTTATGGTTTTGTTCTGACAACACCTGCACAACAGCATACAAGATGTGGTGGGTGGAATGACCCTCATTCAACCTGCTTGAGAAAAGGACCCACCAAAGAATAACTCAACAACAATAAAAACCTAATTATATCCAGAGAACCAACATAAATGGCATAAGGGGCATCCCAAGAGCATCAAGTTCAGGAGATCAAGGAGACTGCATCATTGAACCTTACAGATTTCCTACCATGGAAGTTTATACCACAAAGTCAGGGAGTCAGAACAGATTAATTTAAGAAGCAGAAGCAAACAAGAAGAGTGTCACAAATAATTGGAAGACAAAGAAACAACCCCCAACTGAAAGGAAAGGAGGAATCCTCAGAAAGAGTGCCAAATGAAATAGAGGCAAGTCAACTATCAGATATTGATTTCAAAATAAAGTTTATATGGAAGCTCAATGAGTTCAGTGTGAATTACCAAGAACTATAGGGAAACTATGAGGAACTCACTGCAAACTATATAAGGATGAAAAAGGACATAAAAACTATCAACAAGGGCCAAGAGGAAATGAAGAATACAATTTGTGAGTTGAAGAACACAGCAGAAAGAATCAAAAGCAGGCTAGATGAAGCAGAGGATCAAATCAGCAAGCTGGAGGACAAGGTACAAAAAAACTCTCAGAAAGAACAAGAAAAGAACAAAAGACTCAGAAAGAATGAAGAGGGGTTAAGGAAACTGCAGAATAACATGAAATGGAATAATATCCATATAATAGGGATACCAGAAGGAGAAGAAGAGGAGCAAGGGATAGAAAACCTGTTTGAAAAAGTAATGATGGAACACTTTCCTAATTTGATGAAAGAAAATATCACAGTCGCACAAATGCAGGAAACACAGAGAGTCCCAACCAAGAGGAACCCAAAGAGGCCCACTTCAAGACACATCATAATTAAAATGCAAAATTCCAAGACAAAGAGAGAATCCTTAAGGTAGCAAGGGAGAAACAGGAAGTAACATACAAGAGAGCCCTGATAAGACTAGCAGCTGACTTCTCAATGGAAACACTCCAAGCTGGAAGGGAATGGCAAGAAATATTCCAAGTAATGAGAACCAGAGGCCTGCAACCAAGACTACTTTATCCAGGAATGCTCTCAATTAAAATGGAAGGTGAAATAAGGAGCTTCCCAGAAAAAAATAAGGCTGAAAGAATACACCTCTACCAATCCATTGCAAGATACACTAAAGGGAGTGCTTTAAGAAAAGGAAAATAAAAAAGAGAGAGAGAGAAAGAGGAACACAGCTATGAAGGAATGAAAATGGCAATGAATAACTACCTATCAATAATAACCTTAAATGTAAATGTATTAAATGTTCTAATCAAAAGATAAGAAAACATGACTGACACATATGCTGCCTACAAGAGTCCCACCTCAGAACAAAAGACCTACAAAGACTGAAAGTAAAGGGTTGTAAAAAAATATTCCAAGCAAATGGAGAGGGAAAAAAATGCCCAGATAACAATACTTATATCAGACTAAAGACACTTCAAAACAAAGGCCATAAAAAGAGACCCTGAAGGACACTTCATAATACTCAAGGGAAGAATCCATCAAAAGGACACAAATGTTATAAGCATATACGCACCCAACATAGGAGCACCCAAATATATAAGGAAAATCTTGGAGGACTTTAAGAAAGATATAGACAGCAACACACTTATACTAGGGGATTTTAACGCCCCACTGTCAACAACAGATAGATTTTCCGAAGAAAATATCAACAAGGATATTGTGGAATTGAACAATGCCCTAGATCAAATGGACTTAACTGATATATATAGAGCCTTTCATCTCAAAGAAGCAAAATATACATTCCTTTCATAAGCACATGGAAAAATTTCAAAGAGAAATCACATGATAGGACACAAAACAAGCCTCAATAAAATCAAGAAAATTGAAATCATTTTCTCAGACCACAAGGGCCTGAAACTAGAAACCAACCTCAAGGAAAAAACTCTAAAGCATTCAAATTTGTGGAGATTAAATAGCATGCTATTAAACAATGAATGTGTTAATAATGAAATCAAGAGAAAAATCAAAAAGCTTCTGGAAACATATGGAAATGAACATACAACAGTTCAAAATTTATGAGGCACAGCCAAAGCAGTCCTGAGAGGGAAGTTCATAACAATACAGGCCCACCTAAAAAAGATAGAAACATTTCAAATAAACAACCTAACCCTGCATCTTCAAGAACTGGAGAAACAACAACAAACAAAGTCCGAAGTGAGTAGAAAGAAGGAAATAACCAAGATCAAAGCAGAATTGAACAACATAGAGACTAAAAGCACAATTCTAAGGATCAATAAATCCAGCAGCTGGTTCTTTGAAAAGATAAACAAAATCAACAAGCCTTTAAGCAGGCTCATCAAGAAAAAAAGAGAGAGGACCCAAATAAACACAATCAGAAATGAAACAGGAGAGATTCCAACTGATACCACAGAAATACAAAAGATTGTAAATGAACTACTATGAACAATTATATGCCAAGAAGTTTGAAAACCTAGGTCAAATGGACAAATTTCTAGAAAAATATAATCTTACAAAACTGAATGAAGAAGAAGCAGAAAGCCTGAACAGACCAATAACAGCTAGTGAAATCGAAACAGGAATAAAAAAACTCCCGGCCCACAAAAGCCCAGGACTGGACAGTTTCACAGGAGAATTTTACAAAGCATTTAAGGAAGAGCTTACCCCTATCCTTCATAGACTATTCCAAAAAATCCAAGAAGAGGGAAAACTCCCAAACTCTTTTTAGGAAACCAGCATTATCCTAATTCTAAAATCAGATAAAGACATAACAAAGAAAGAAAACTATAGGCCAACATCGCTGGTGAACACAGATTCTAAAATCCCCAACAAAATATTGGCAAACCACATCCAGCAATACATTAAAAAGATCATACACCATGATCAAGTGGGATTTATCCCAGGGATGCAAGGATGGTACAATATTTGCAAATCAGTAAACATAATACATGACATAAACAAAAGGAAAGACAAAAATCACATGATCATATCTATAGATGCAGAAAAAGCATTTGATAAGGTACAGTGCCCATTTATGATAAAAACAATCAGCAAAGTAGGAGTAGAGGGAGCATTTCTCAAAATAATAAAGGCCATAGATGAGAGACCTACTGCCAACATCATACTCAATGAGCAAAAACTTAAAGATTTCCCACTAAGATCAAGAATAAGACAAGGATGTCCACTCTCACCACTCCTGTTGAACATAGTATTGGAAGTTCTAGCCACAGAGATCAGACAAGTAAAAGAAATAAAAGGCATCCAAATTTGAAAGGAGAAAGCAAAACTGTCATTGTTTGCAGATGACATGATAGTGTACATAGAAAATCCTATAGACTCTACCAAAAAACTACTCCACCTAATAAGTGAATTTAGCAATACAGCAGCATATGTACAAAGTCAATATTCAAAAATCACAGGCATTTTTGTACACCAACAATGAAATATTAGCAACAGAAATCAGGGAAAAAATCTCATTTGCTATAGCAAAAAGAAAAATAAAGCACCTAGGAATAAATCTAACCAAGGAAGTAAAAGACCTGTACTCAGAAAACTACACAATACTGAAGAAAGAACTTAAGGAAGACACAAACAAATGGAAGCATGTACCATGTTCATGGTTTGGAAGAATTAACATCATTAAAATGTCCATACTACCCAAAGCAATTTACAGATTCAATCCCCATTAAATTACCAATGACATATTTTACAGATATAAAACAAACATTTCAAAAAATTTATATAGAACCAAAAATGACCCCAAATAGCCACAGCAATTTTGAGAAAGAATAACAAAGTAGGAGGGATCACAGCACCTGACATCAAACTATATAAAAGGCCACGGTAATCAAAACAGTCTGGTACTGGCATAAGAACAGACACGTAGATCAATGGAACAGAACAGAGAGCCCAGAAGTAAACCCAAGTATCTATGGTCAATTAATATTTGACAAAGGGGGCAGAAGCATAAAATGGAGTAAAAATAGCCTCTTCAACAAATGGTGTTGGGAGATCTGGACAGCTACATGCAAAAAAATGAAACTTGAACACCAACTTACACCATACACAAAAATAAATTGAAGGTGGGTGAAAGACTTAAATATAAGTCATGACACCATAAAAGTCCTACAGGAGAAAATAGGCAGGAAAGTCTCAGATATTTCTTGCAGCAATATTTTCACCTATATATCCCCTAGAGCAAGGGACATAAAGAAAAGAATAAACAAATGGGACTTTGTAAAAATTAAAAGCCTCTGCCAGCTAAAGAAAACATCAGCAAAATGAAAAGGGAACCAAACGTATGGGAAAATATATTTGCAAAAGATACCTTGGAGAAAGGTTTGATCTCCAAAATATAAAAGGAACTTACACTACTCCAGTCCAGGAAGACAAACAACCCAATTAAAAAATGGGCAAGGGACCTGAACAGACATTTCTCCAAGGAGGACACACAGAGGGCCCAGAAACATATGAGAGGATGTTCAGCATCACTAGCCATCAGAGAGATGCAAATTAAAACCACAATGAGGTACCACTTCACACCAGTCAGAATGGCCATCATAACCAAATCAACAAAGGACAGGCGCTGGTGAGGTTGTGGAGAAAGGAAACCCCAGTACACTGTTGGTGGCAATGCAGACTGGTACAGCCACTATGGAAAACAGTATGGAATTTCCTCAGAAAACTAAAAATGGAACTGCTTTTTGACCCAGCAATACCACGGCTAGGATTATACCCTAAGGATCCCGAACATCAATGCAAAAGAACCTATGTACCCCAATGTTCATAGCAGCACAATTTACAATAGCCAAGTGTTGGAAGCAACCTATGTGTCCATTAGTAAATGAGTGCATCAAAAAACTATGGTACATTTACACAATGGAATACTCTGCAGCAGAAAGAAAAAAGGAGCTCCTACCCTTCACCACAGCATGGATGGATCTGGAGAGCACTACGCTAAGTGAAATAAGCCAGGGGGTCAAAGACAAATACCATATGATCTCAACTATTAGTGGAACCTAATCAACAAAACAAACAAGCAAGCAAAATATAACCAGAGATATGGAAATAAAGAACAAACTGACAGTAACCAGAGGGGTAATGGGAGAGAAAGGGGAAGGGTCATCAAAGAACATGTATAAAGGATACATGAGGTGCAGGCCAGTGACACAATGGATAACATGTCTGACTATGGATCAGAAGATTCTAGGACACACGGACAAAGCCAAAAGGGGATAGGATCAAGGGTGGGAGGTAGGGATGAGTGGGGCGGGGGGGCAATGGTGAGGGAAAAATGGAGACAACTATACTTGAACAACAATAAAAAAATTAAATTAAAAAAATAAGTGAAATCCTTCACTTCAGTCAGGCTGTCCAGCTGACTCCATGTGGAGCAGAAAGGTGTTATTCCTAGGAGCCATGCCCAAATTGCAGATTCATGAGCAAAATAAATGATTGTTGTTTTTTCAAGCCACTAAGCTTAGGGATGTTTTTTATATAACAAGATAACTAAAACAGACGGGAAGCCAACAGAAAGGGGTCAGCAGAGTTTTTCTGTCAAGGACTAGACAATAACTATTGTAGGCCTTGCAGATCAAAGGGGCTCTGTGTCAACTACTCAGCTCTGCTGCTGCAGTGCCAAAGCAGTCATTGCCAATACACAGAAAAATGAGCATGGCTGTGTTTCAATAAAACTTTATTTACAAAAACACATGAAGGGCAGATTGGCCAACCGAATGTAGTTTGCCAGTCCCTAGAATAGAGGGTTTTAAGCAGCAGAGTGGTGTACTTTCATTTAGACCTAGAAAGCTTTTTCTGACTGCCAGGGAGAGGATGAATACAAGGGGGAGTAAAAGCAAATATGATGATGGTTTGACCTAGTATTTTACTAGTAGCACTGGAATGATCTGATTAGGGATCTCTGTTGAAGGTGGCACTGACAGAATTACTGAGACAGCCAAGAAAATAACTGAATGGTCATTGCTTTTATTTTTTTAATATATTTTATTGATTATGCTATTACAGTTGTCCCATTTCTCCCCCATCATTCCTCTCCACGCTGCACACCCCATCCCACCCACATTCCCCCTCTTTAGTTCATGTCCATGTGTCATAAGTTCTTTAGCTTCTACTTTTCCCACACTATTCTTGCCCTCCCCCTGTCTATTTTTTACCTACCATCTATGCTACTTATTCTCTGTACCTTTTCCCTTTCTCTTCCTCCCACTCCCCTGTTGCTAACCCTCCATGTGATCTCCATTTCTATGTTTCTGTTCCTGTTCTACTTGTTTGCTTAATTTGCTTTTGTTTTAGGTGTGGTTGTTAATATCTGTGAGTTTGCTGTCTTTATACTGTCATATTTTTTATCTTCTTTTTCTTAGATAAGTCCCTTTAACATTTCATATAATAAGGGCTTGGTGATGATGAATTCCTTTAACTTGACCTTATCTGAGAAGCACTTTATCTTCCGTTCCATAAGTGAAAGCTTTGCTGAATAGAGCAATCTTGGATGTAGGTCCTTGACTTTCATGACTTGGAATACTTCTTTCCAGTCCCTCTGGAAAGAAGGGCTGGAAAATCCTTTTGAGAAAAGAAATTTTTGAGAAAATCCACTGTCTGATGGGAACTCCTTTGCAGGTGACTCTGCTTTTATCCCTTGCTGCTTCTAGAATTCTCTCCTTCATTTTAATCTTGGCTAATGTCATTATGATGTGCCTTGGTGTGTTCCTCCTTGAGTCCACCTTCTTTGGGACTCTCTGAGCTTCCTGGACTTCCTGGAAGTCTATTTCCTTGGCCAGATTGGGGAAATTCTCCTTTAGTATTTGTTCAAATAAGTTTTCCACTTGTTGGTCTTCCTCTTCCCCTTCTGGTATCCCTACAATTTGGATGTTGGGACATTTAAAGATGTCCTGGAGGTTCCTAAGCCTCTCCTCATTTTTTTGAATTCTTGTTTCTTCCTTCTTTTCTGTTTGTTTGTTTGTTTTTTCCTTCTGGTCCACTCCATTGATTTGAGTCCCAGTTTTCTTCCCATCTCTATTGGTTCCCTGTGCATTTTCCTTCATTTCACTTATTGTAGCCTTCATTTGTTCATCTAATTTTTGAGTAAAATCAACCAATTCTGTGAGCATTCTGATAACCAGGGCTTTGAACTCTGCATCTGATAGGTTGGCTGTCTCTTGGTTACTTAGATGAATTGGCTCTGGGGCTTTGATTTGTTCTCCCATTTGAGCCATTTTTGTGTTTTGTGTTTTTTTGTTGTTTGTTTTTTGTTTGTTTTTGGTCTGGTCGTGGCTGTTATGTAGTGAGGGGTGGAGCCTTAGGTGTTCCCCAGGGCAGTGTCACTGGGTAGTGACACTGTATGTGGGGGTGGGGTCCAAGAGGGAACAATGGTACTTGCTCTGCTGTCTCTCGGATTCTAGTCCCTTCCACTGCTTCCCCTTTGCCTGGATTATCTGTGCGCAACTGTGGGACCACCTGGTCAGCCAGCCACTTTGTGTGGCCTCACTGGGTCTGCACCATTGCTACCCCATGCCTGGGGTTTGCTAGCCACCCCCTGTGCGCCTGGGGTCTGCTAGCTGCTGCCTGCACGCCTGGGATCTGCCAGCCACTGCTACCTGTTTGCCTGGGTCTGCCAACCTCCACTTTTTCCTGCCGCAACTCCACCACTCTTTCAGGTCTGGATGAATGGTTGTTGGACTTCTGTACAGTTCAATATTCTATCAGTTCTGGTTGTTTTCTTGTTTCTAAATCTTTGTCATCTTTAATTTTGGTTGTGCAAGAAGGCGCAGTGTGTTCACCTACTCCTCCATCTTGGCCAGAAGTCCTGGTCATTGCTTTTGAGAGAAGTATGGAAAAGGAAGATATGAGAACTCAGAGCAAAGGCACTCAATGTGAGGATCAGGGCAGGGTTTGTCAAAGAAGCAACTACTGAATAGGAAGTAGTCAGAGAGCTGGAAGAATTATCTTCCACATCAGCAAAGCAAAGTAGTAACTCATGATGCCTAAGCTTAGGGTAGTCAGGAGTACCACAAACAGGAGAAAATAGAGGGTAAAGACTCTGGAGAGTGGGCAGGGGCCAGAGCTTGAGGTCCAATAGAGGAAAGGGCCTGGACTTTGAGTCAACCTGACCAAGGTGCTAATCCCAGGACCTGTCACTTATAAGGTAAGAAACATTGACAATCTCTTTGAGCTTCAGTTTGCTCATTTGGGAATAATAATACTTTATGGAATTATGAAAATAAACATTTTACAAATAAAGTGAGGACACAAAGGTCAAGGGCTGGCTTGGACCTAGGTGTTCTGACACCACGTGGCATATGACAGGTGCTTAATAAATGTTTGATTAATCAAGGAGTCACACCCACAATGAGCCTTCAAGCGGTGATTCTGTGGGAATCTGTGTAATTGTGAGTGTTTCTAAATTCCCAACCATGAGTATGAATTACTTTTATAATCAGAAAAATTCAATAAACATTAGTAATTAAGTACAAGAAAATGGGCAAGAATTATATATAAATTAGGAAACTGCAAGTAATTTAAAATCCTCCTTTGTTAAACATGAAAAGGAACAAGTTCTTATGATTCTTCTTCCACTTGGCTATTTCCTGCCCCAAAGTGGAAGAAAGCCCTATAAGTCAATATATGTGATGAGGGCGGCGATTACAAACTTGAAGGGATAGAGGAAAGGCCTGGATCTGGCCTAGGAGGCCATGGCCAGAAAAGGCCCTAAAGAGCAATCAACACTCGAGCTAAAGCTGGATGAGTAACCACAAATTATCTAGGTGAAGAAGGAAGGGCACATGATGTGGTGACAGGGATGGCATATGCAGGACACTTGGCTTTTTGACCCTGGACAAGTCACTAAGCAACCCTTGCACTCAACATTCTCTTCTTGGGCCAGCTCTCTGGTTCTCAATCCTGACTGCAGATTAGAACCATGTGGGGCACTTAAAAAACTGCAAAGGCCTAACCCCCACCTGTGCCAATTAAACCAGAATTACTAGGGGTAGAACTCAAATGATGGTATTTTTCAAAGGCCTCAGGCAATTGTGAAGGGCCACCAGAATTGTGGACTACCAGACCACACAGTCACTAAGTTGCTTTGAGTTTTTCTCTGACAATATGTCTTTCAGGTTGAGATAAGCCTTCTACAGCTTTTCTTGTAATTTTTTCCACTGATAAAAATTTAACATTGTAAGACTAATCAAGTAACAACAAATTGCCTTTTTTTTTTTTTACCATTCATAACTGAAGTGGAAAAAGAGTGATAAGATAGGAAAAAAAAAACAGCAAGGGGTTGTTTCTATACTGGTAGTGAGCCGCTATCTGCTTTCTTGAGAGCATAAATGGATGGGACCTTTGCTCTGACCAAATGTGCATTCAAGGTTAGATTGGTCTTTTACCATTCCTGTGGACTTGTGGCAGTTCATTTATCAGAACTAGAGAAACCAGTTATGGTCCCCATCGCAGTGACCAAGCCGACTTCAAATGGGCCTGTGGGATAACTGCTGCATTGGTTTCCTAGGGTGCCACAAATGGGGTGGCTTAAAATGACAGAAATTTACTCTTACAGGCCTGGAGATCAGAAGTCCCAAATCAAAGTGTCAGCAGAGCCATCTCTCTCTGAAGGCTCTAGGAGACAATCTGTTCCACGCCATTTTTTTTTAACTTCTCTTATTGCTGGCAATCCGTGGCATTCCTTGGCTTGTAAACACATAACTCCAGTCTTTATTGTCACTTGGTCTTCCCTCTGTGTTTGTCTCTCCTCCTCTTACAAGGATACCAACCATATTGGATTAGGGCCCACCTATAAAGCTCATCTTAACTGGATTATATCTGCGGAGACCCTGTTTCCAAATGAAGTTACACTCATGGGTACTGGGGATTAGGATTTCAGTATATCTTTTTGGAGAGACAGAATTCAACCCATAAAACTGGTCAACTTGAACAATCTGGTGAAGCCTGAATTCAGAAATTCATCAGTCTAAGCCGCTGCTGACCTGCAACGGTGGTTCTTTGAATAAATTCATCAAGCAAAATGATGACTGACTAGATGCAATTTTGGTTTTCACAACTGAAACGGTGATAAAAGAATAAAAATGCAACAACCACAAAAATCTGACCCAGGTTAGTACGTGAAGTCCTGACTTATAAGGTAGATAAATTATAGGAAGATCATTTTGATTTTTGAAAATGTTTTACTGCTTAATCATAGACCAACATTTAGACATCTCATTGTACTTTACAAACCATTTTTATATACACTATCTTAGATAATCTCAGCAACCTGTGACTTAGATACTGTTAACCCATTTTACTGAGCCGTCTGAAAAGCTTCCCCTAGAAGTGGGAGACCCAGGGCTCCTCACAGCCCTGCAGATACCTGGAACTGCCTGCACCCCCAAACTCCCTTCCTCGGGTCTTGTTAGGAGTGAGTTTTTTATATAATTGAGTTTATGGAGTGTTTATTTGCAGTTTCTTGGGAACTTATCAACTATGTAAAACCAAACTTATCTCTGTACTAAATCATAACAAAGATCTTCTTTCTTTGAAGATCAGATTCTTTTGAGTGGGGGGAAAAGAGCCTGGAAAAGTTCACTCAGAGTACAGTGAATTTAGTCCATGCTCCATCAATAGTTTCAGTGACAGACAGGCAATATCTGGGCAATTACCAACTCCTTGTGCTGTTTAAAGCAGCAACTGATGATTTCCTATTGACATTTGACAATAAAATTGGCTTAAGTGAAGTAATTTTCCCACATTTACACAGCTAGCAAGTGAAGTCAGGAATCCAACACAGGTTCAAAACCAAAAGAATGAAACAGAGAACATACAAAGAGCACCAGTGATTTCTGAAATTGGTGAAAAGGGACTAAGACTCTGAAGGAATTTAAGAATGTGATTATTCTTCGCTTTCAAAGAGTTTTAAATAACTTTTTAAAAAGCCAAATAAATAGCTTTAGAGATTCTACTGAAGGTCAGTTTTTTATTCACGCCTCTACCCTCTTCCCACCAAATCTCAGGTACGTTCTGACTCTTTCATAATTCAAAAAGTGCATGGACACCTCCAGAGATACCTAATCCCTTCTCTGAGCCCCTCTCTGAAGCTGGCAACATCACCACTTCTCTGAGATGGTCGATTTGCTGTGATCTAGGGCTTCCCAAGGTTCCTACCTCCCCCACACTTCAATCAGGTTTCCAAAGACCATCTTATGGCAGTGCTACCTCGATGACATGCTTTTCCTGTTCCCAGACACCTCCACACTTATATGGAGTAATCAAATTGCTAGGTCCTTCTCTCCTCTCTGCTGCTGAGCGGGAGAGTGACTAAACAAAGTATTTTGCCAAGAAAAGTAACACACAATATCTGGCGAGTCACAAAATATGTATTTGCCTGGCAGGGAAAATGGCTTGGGAACTCACTTAGTAGCATAAACAATAGAGACAGGTGTATAATCTCCTCTGAGATTCTGGGCCTGAGCCATAGGAGGAATTGGAGCACAATGTGCATATTTCCAGGTAAGTTTAATTAAAAAATGAAGAGGAAGAAAGAAGACAGTAGTTTTCTTTGTTTTCTCAGAATGCTATATCCGAAAGGAAGAAACAGACTGTAGCTGAAGGCCAACTTCTGGCTAATATTACGATTAGGCAACTCATCTTGATATTTTCCAGAGTTTCTTACTAATGTATCCTAGAAAAAGAAAATTGACAACAAATATGGTACATCATTAAAAGCCAGCAGCTCTGCAAATTTTCAAATAGGTGAGTGATTAGTAGCTGGCCTTACTGAGCAAAGATATTGAAACAAATGGGAGTGAGAGGGAGGGAGGAGTGGGGCATAACAAGATCTATAGTTTGGAACTCTTGGCATTCTTGCTCTTTAAATCTTCTTTTCTTAAATTAACTTATAGAAATAAAGAGGGAGAGGGAGAGAGAGAGAGAGAGAGAAAGAGATTGAATTTGTTGTTCCACTTAGTTATGCATTCATTGGTTGCTTCTTATATGTGCATCAGGATGATGCTCTAACCAACTGAGCTACGCAGCCAGGGCAAACCTTCTTTAGAGAAAGCATGTGGAAGTCATCTTCACTCAAGTACAAAGGAGCAGCAACAACCTAAAATATGTGTCTGGTTTTTGAACAGGGGTCAAAACTTGAAGCTAAAATAGATGCAGTGAATAATGGTGAGCAGGAATTTGAGACAGAGTTGGCTCAGCGTCCTATTAGTCAGAAAGCATGAAAGGTTGCCCACAGCTTTCTCCACATGTGAGCTGGGTTAGCCCCAAAGTGCAGCCCATTTAGAGTCCCCAGCTGCTTGTAATTCCCTACCAGCCCTTTCATACCACTATGTCCCTCATCTTGCTGTTGAATCCTACTGTCCTCCCTTCTACTGGCCCCAACATCTTCTACCCCGTCCTCAGACAGCACCTATGCTCTGCATGACCTCTGAACCTAGAACACATTTCTGCTGTTGTACTAGGGATTCTGTTTCATAACTCAACTTGTTCACACAATTTATTTTGTTCGCATGCCTGTTCCCTCCAGTAGTCCATAAGATCTTCAACAGAGCATTGTGCCCTACAGGTCTGGCACAGAGTTGAAGCTCAAAAAGTTGAGACTAAGTTGAACTGAAAATTGGTGTGAGCTCTCAGATCCCTCATGGTGGGGTCCGTTCTGGCTGAGTTTCTCTGGCAGCTATTACTAAAGTAGATTTTTTTGTTATTGTTGAAAACTCACTGAGTTATACATTTTAGATATAGGACAAATGACTTCGACTTTGCAAGTAAATATCAAAGCAGTAATCTCACACATCCTGAAGCTGTTGTATTTTATTCTAACCCATTCTAAAACAACTCTTAATTACTCAGAAAAAAAAGTTCTCTATTTTTTCTGAACTAGCAGTTAGGAGTTGCATTCAGACATGGGGAGAGAAGGTCTTATCATTTAGACCCTGCCATCCATTGTCCCAGCCAGATGGCAATCTCATGTACCAGAGCACCACGCACTCCAGCCTCACATGCAACTTAGCCAACCTAGCCCTGACTATGCTTCCTTTCTTGGTCCTGCTGACTTACCCACTGGTCTGTACATCTGCCTTATACCTTGTTAGGTCTCTCACATCACCTTGTAAAATGATTAGCACATAGTAGATATCAATAGTTTTTTTCAAGCTACTTCTTTTATGAGCCCTCAATTTCAAATTGAACTTATTTTTTCTATTATTGCTAATAAGAGTGAAGAATTTTTTATTTAGGACCAGAATCAAAATATTCCAAGAAAAACATTGTTTCCTTTGAGTCTAAGCATCCTGACAATACTGTTGCTAACATTCATTGAATGTTTACTCTGTGCCAGGTACTAGGTTGGTTTTGAATACAGTCTTACTTTTCACCATAATCTGTGAAGTAGAGGTTTCTGCCAGTTTTTATCAATTTTAATACAGAAAGGGTGATTCACATACTCAACATCATGTAGCTGAGACATGAAAGAAGCAGGATCCGAACCCACCTTAGATTCCAAAGCCCATGTATTTTCTAGTACATCACTCTTCAAAATGTGACAAGACATCAGACATGAGTTGAATGATACCTAACTCTTTTTTCAGTCTGTCACTCTCAATAGTGTCTTGACTCTTTTAACTTACAAACTCTCTCTCCCCCAGAGTTTTGAGGAGAAACCTTAAGAACAATTTTTAGAAACTTCTAAACAATTCTCTTATCATTGTCAAGAACAGAGTCTTGGGTTTCAGAAACTGGTAAGATTAATGGGCTTGACCTCAACATAGTCTTTTGAGCATTTTATGTAACATGACATTTATCCACTTTTGTTCTCCAAAAGTTATTTACTTTTCCTGCCTGGGGAGAAGTTCAATGTCATCTTCAAAGAGTCTGATCAAACAGGTGAGCATCAAGTGGAAACATTTCACCTGCTTTCCTGATATTCTGGGAATCCCTAACAATGGAACATGTGAAGAGCTTTTAAAGTTGAGTTGAAAAAATGTTTAAAAAAATAAAGTTGAGTTGATTCTAAAAGGCCTGGCTGGGCTTCCTTTGTGTTCCAGCTGCTGTGTGGAAGGGCCTGGTTTTTCCTTTGTTCTGTGAGACAGAAATCAAGCAGAGGAAGCCTCGGCCTGGGAGATAACACACACATGGAAAGAAGGACAGCTTCAATCCCTGTTTCTCCCTTACCATCACCACATCCAGTCAAGAAGCCCAGGCCCTTCCTAGCACCTCCACTGCCAGTGCACTCGCCATGTCCTTTGCTCGGACTGCGGCAGTTGCTCCTCATTGGTCTTCCTGTTTCCATGCCCCCACTTTCCCTAACCTTTAGCCTGTCTCCTACATGGCAGGCAGAGTGGTATTTTTAAAATACAAATCTGAATACGTGTATGTGACTCCCCCGGCTAAACACCATCAAGGCTTCCCATTGCTCTTTTAATCACGGCAAAAATCTTTAAAGAGAACTTCAGAACATGTCCTGGCCTCGCCCCTGCCTGCCTCCCCAGCCTCGTCTTGCCCTATGCCTCCCTTTCTCTACCCTGCAGCCATATGAACATATTTTTTCTTCCATGGAGGTGCCAGGCTATTCCCTCTGTCTGGAATGCTATCCCTACCACCAATCTTCTCCTGGTTAACAACTTTTGGCTTTCAGATCTTAGCTTAAATGTTATTCTCTCAGAAAAAATGTGCCTGACTCTCCAAAATAACTTACGGACTCTTCCAATAAACTCTCAGGGAACCTTGTACCTGCCCTTCAGGATCATGTTTTAACTAATTATTTCTGTGGCAGTTTCTTTGATGGGCAGGTCTGCCCTGACCATTGTCACATCCCCAGAGTACTGCACAGTGCCCTGTACTTGGATGATGCGGGGCATGTCTTTATGGAAGGAAGGAATGAGTGAAGACTTGCTGTGAGGAAGGACCCAGGGTCCTGGTTCTGCCACTCAGCTGTGTGATCTTGAGCCGGTCATTTAACTAACTTGTCTGGGCCTCAATTTCCTCATTTATAAAACAGGGTTGATGACAGCTGCCTTGCTTCCAGGCCTGTTGAGAGAACCGAATGATAAATGGAGCTTAGAGCAACTTGGAAACTATAAAATGTTATGTGGATGTCATATATTATTACTCTTTTACAGTTGGGTTGGTTACACGAGGATTCAACAGCCCAGGACCCAAATCTCAAGCTGCTTACCCTTCACTTTTTTCAGAAATGTTCTGAATGCTAGGGGCCCCCTGGGGGCTATACCATGGGACTCTGGCCAGTGGGAGAGTGAGCTGGATAAAGAGATAAGGCAGTGAGCTGGGGCTCTTCCCGACAAAGCAGTGTACCTATCTGCTTTCCCCCAAAGCCCTATGTCTATGAAGAAAGGAGGAAAGTCCCATCAGTAAGCCTTCTGTTTACATTTTGTGCTAGGCCAGTATAATTTCACATGGGTTTTAATCCTTGGTACTAGGTACTCCTAAAAATGTCCTTCTCCCACCTTTCTCCTCACTGCTGCCAGTGGCTGAGATATTCTTGATGACAAGCCAACAATTTCATGGTGAGCAGAACTGAGCAATGATTTTCAGGAGAGTTCATTGAAGTAAAAGGCCGAAGTAGGAATACAGCTAACTGACCTCTTAGGGTTCATCTAGACAATTAGATTGGTGTCTTTACAGATCAGATCTGAAAGACAGTGCTGGTTGTTGTTTAAAGGAGAGAGCTGGGAAGAGGGGGACTTGAATAAGAAAACAACACAGCCACTCATTTGCCTTCTGTATTAGCTTTCTGTTTTGCTATGTAACAAACTGCCACAAACCCAAGAGCTTGAAACATAATCAGAAGTTCAGGCATGGTGTAACTGAGTCCTCTGCTCAGAGCCTCCTGATGATGTAATCAATGTGTAAGCCAGGCCTGGGGCTCATCTGAGGTTTGGGGTCCTCTTCCAAGTTCACGTGGTTGTTGGCAGAATTCAGTTTTTTGCAGCTGTAGAACTTGTGCATCTTATTTCTTGAAGATCAGCAGGAAAGAAAGAGTTTCTGACCTCTGGACCATATTCCCTTGAAGGGTCACCTGAGTACATTGGACCAGCTCAGGATAATCTCTTCTTTGGTTAAATTTAAATCGCTGATTAGGTACTGCAAACTCCCTTCATTTTACTCTATTCCATAGGTCAAAACAAGTTACGGTTCCTTCCCACAACTCAAGGGGAGAGAGTTACATGAAAGCATGGATGTCAGACACACTATTCGGGGAGGCCATCTTAAAATTCTACCCACCACATGGTGCATTTGCTGAGCTCCTACTGTGTGTATGTGCGCTCCAACTCACCTAAGCAGACTTAGGGAAATTTGTTTTGAGAAAAGGAAGATGTTTGGACTGATGTTAATAATGCAGCTGGCCTGAGGAAGAACAGAACTTAAGATGTGAACTCCCACAGTGAAAACCATGTCTCTGCTCATTTGCTTTTATCACTGTCCCTCTCTGTGGATCAACCTTATCTGCTCTGCATTTATGTCTTACAGCTCCAGCCCCATGCTGTTGTAAGCAGAATCAGTCTCCCTCTCTGCCTCTACCTCCTTCTTTCCTTGTCCCCAGTTCTAAACAGAGGAGGAATCTTGGACCAGGCGCTCATCTCTAGTGCAGCCATCACTGGCCACGGTGGGAAGGACACATGCTACAGCGCAGCTTCCAGCCATGGTGACCAGGCAGAGGGGGGAAGATGGGAGTCAGGAAGAGAGGCTGGGTTTCCCAAAGCTGTCCATCACATGGTGTGAGGCACTGTCATTGGGGGCAGTATGTGCACCCTCCATATCATCTTATACATGATTCAGCAGGAAGACCCTTCAGTTAGCAGCCAAGAGAGCAGGTGGGATATGTTTACTGACACCCCACAGCTGGTGCCATGGCTGTATGAGCCAGGGTCCTGTTTTCAGCCAGAAATGACTGCTGCTATCAAAATGAGTTTAAACTACTTCCCATGCCCTGACTGGTGTGGCTTAGTGGGTTGGGGATCATCCTGCAAGCCGGAAGGTCGCTGGTTCAATTCCCAGTCAGGGCCCATGCCTGGGGTTGGAGGCATGCAAGAGGCAACTGATCAATGATTCTCTCCCTCTCTTTCTCCCTTCCTTCCCCTCTCTTTAAAAACAATATAAATAAATAAATAAACACTAAAAAAAAAAAAATCAGGATCCCTTGACTGTAATAGTTGTGATCCAGGAACATTTAGGGGAAAAAAAACCTACCTCCCACTACCACAGCACTTAGCAGAAGGGTCCTCCAGCCCTGGCTGTTGTAGTCAGTGGATTGAGCACCAACCTGAGAACTGAAAGGTCTCTAGTTCAATTCCCAGTCAGGACACATGCCTGGGTTGCAGACCAGGTTCCCAGTTGGCGGTGGGAGAAAGGCAACCAATTGCTGTTTCTTTCACACATCGATGTTTCTCCTCTTCTCTTTCTCCTTCTCTTCCCCTCTCTCTAAAAATAAATTTAAAAAAAATAAAAAGGTCCTCCAACAGAAAGAATGCAATGACAACAGAGAACGCTGGGACAGGCACAAAGGACCCAATTTAGGGCACAGCTGCAGCTGCATCTTATAATACCTTTCCTACAAAGGGCTGAGGAAAAGACTGCTTTGAATAAGTGCAGAAAGCAAAAAGGTCTGGGTAACCAAAAGCCCTGAAGGAGGGAGAAATATTCCAGCACAGACTATACTGCTTACGTTCTGATAAAAACAAAGGGAGACACAAAATATAATCCAGATAGGGCCAGTTGTTTAAACTCAGCTGTGCTCTTGAAGAGGGCTTACCAATTTTTACTTGGGAGGGAATGATATCGGATTCCCTTGTGTGTCTTGTAACTGCTTGTATAGATGTATATAGTGATATACAAACTGGGTGTGGTTCCCACCCTAGGGCATGGCTCCATTACCTGAAATTCATCTTGCATAAAGTTAAAGAATCATTTCCAAGGTTGTCAAATTTGTGTTAATGTGAACACCTGGGGAAGATGATGTCCACAAATGATTACAGTCAAGATTCTGATGCTCAAAGTGGCCAAACCAGCCCCATGGCTTTAAAGACCTTGGTTGCAGAGAGGCTGATTTATGTCCGAGTGCTTCACGTGTTACAAAAACATTCTCAAAAGGGGGGATTTGACCTGGCTGGTGTTAGGGCCCCCACTAGGTTGGGGGCATCTTAGTGACAGAGGTCAAGGCCTACTCATATTCATATCATAGTGTCAGAACATATGAGGTGCTCAAAACAAGTTAATTGAATGAAAAATAATTACTTATAATTGCCATGTCATATAATCTCTGTAATAATAATCTGTGATCCGTCCTAGTAGATCGTGACCCTCCAGAACTGTGCTGTCCAGTGTGGTTGCCATGAGCCACAGAGAGCTTTTAAAACGTAAAATTCAGTCCCTTCATTGCAGTAGCCACAGGTTAAATCATAAAAAGCACGTGTGACTAATGGTAGTGAATAGAATTTTCCCATCATCACAGAAAGTGCTAGTGCACGACACTGCTCTCGAAGGTGGAAACCTCATCTGCACCCCTCACAGAACCTGTGTTGGGATCATACAACATTGTGCTCCACAAGCATTTCTTGAACCAATGACAATTACACTCTTAGTGTAAATCTCAGTCTAGTCTTCATTTCTGCACAGAAGCCTTCAGTGAGTTTGACTCCATGCTTCCTGCGACTAAGGCAAATCTCTGTCTTAGGTTCTAACTCATCTTACACCTTACACAAAAATCAACCTAAAATGGATTAAAAACTTAAATGTAAGACCTAAAATTGTAAAATCCTAGAAGTAAACATAGGGGAAAACTTCCTGCCATTGGTCTTCCCAGTGATTTCATGGATGTGAGACCAAGAACACAGGGAACAAAAACAAAACAAAACAAAACATACAAACAAGACCAGGTGGGACTGCATCAAACTAAAGGTTCTGCACAGCAAAGGAAACAATCAGCAGAGTGAAAAAGGCAACCTACGGAAGGGGAGAAATTGTTTGCAACTTATATATATCCAGCTGGAAACCATACATACCCTGATAAGGGGATAATCTCCAAAATATATAAGGAAATCCTACAACTCAATAGTAAAAAACAAACAAACATGAAAAAAAAAAAAAACCTTAATAATCCAATTTAAAAAATAGGTGAAGGACTTGAATAGACATTTCTCCAAAGATAGAAAACTGGCCAAAGAGTACATGAAAATATGGTCAATATCACTAATCATCAGGGAAATGCAAATCAAAACCACAGTGAGATATTACCTTGCACCTGTCAGAATGTCTATTATCAGGAAAACACTGTGGGGGGGTAGAAGAGGGTAAAGGGGGTGTAAATGCTGATGGAAGGGGACTTGACTTGGGGTAGTAAACACACAATACAATATATAGATGATGTGTTGTGGTATTGTACACCTGAAACCTACCTAATTTTATTAATGAACATCACCCTAATAAACTCAATTAAAAAAATTTAAAAAGTAAATAGAAAAACAAACAAAAAAGAAAACAAAAATAAGTGTTGGCAAGGATGTGAAGAAATTGGAACACTTTCACACTCCTCATTGGAATTCAAAATGATGCATTACTATGAAAAACATTATGGAGTTTCCTCAAAAAATAAAAAATAGAACTATCATATGATCCAATAGTCCCACTTCGTGAATACTTACCCCAAAGAACTGAAATCAGCCCTGGCTGGGGTGGCTCAGTGGATTGAGCACAGGCCTACCAACCAAAAGGTCACCGATTTGATTCCCAGTCAGGACACATGCCTGGGTTGTGAGCCAGGTCCCCAGTTGGGGGCACGCAAGGGGCAACCACACATGGATGTTTCTCTCCCTCTCCCCTTCCCTCCCTTCCCCTCTCTCTAAAAAATAAATCAATACAATCTTTTAAAAAATAGAATTGAAATCAGGATCTTGAAGAGATATCTGCACTCCCACGACCATCACAGCCCAATCCACAATAACCAAGATGTGGAAACAATCTAAATACTCATCAACAGGTGAATAGATAACAAAAATGTGATACATACATACGATGGAATACTATCCAGTCTTTTTTTTTAAATAAAAGGAAATTCTGCAATATGAGACAACACAAATGAACCTTGAGGAAATTATGCTAATTAAAACAAGCCAGTTACAAAAAGACAAATACAACATGATTCCATTCATGTACGTTATCTAAAATTGCAGTATTTATAGGATCAAAGTGTAGAATGGTGCTGGCTGGGGCTGCTGGGGGGAGGCGAAGTGAGGAGTCACTAATGAATAGGAGTAAAGTCTTGATAAAGCAAAATAAATAAGCTCTAGAGATCTGCTATACAACATTGTACCTATAGTCTAAAATAATGTATTGTGAGACTTGTGGCCAAGATGGAGGCATAGCTGGACACGCTGTGCCTCCTCTCACAACCAAGATTAAGGAGAACAAAAA
Organism: Anoura caudifer; assembly: GCA_004027475.1. Lineage (NCBI taxonomy): Eukaryota > Metazoa > Chordata > Mammalia > Chiroptera > Phyllostomidae > Anoura > Anoura caudifer. Next base: position 35,963 of record PVKU01005071.1, read on the forward strand.
TATAGAACAAAAAAAAAGAAAAGAAAAGAAAACCCAACCAGGATAGAGAGAAAATTGAACTGTGCGGGAGTCCAACAACAATGATTCACCCAGACTGGTAAGAGGGGCAGAGTCAGCGGCCAGTGGAGTCCGCGGCCTGCGGAGTCAGATCCGGTGGGATAAGTCAGTGGTGGTCCCAGGCGTACAATCACTCCAGGTGCACAGGTGGCGGTGTTGCTGAATATGAGGAGGCCAAGCAGGGCACACAAGATGGCAGACCTCGGATACATATTCACACACAGATAAACCAGGTGAAAACAGGCAGCAAGACAGACTGAGCGACACAGGGCCCCAGCACCGGGAAGTGAAGCCTAAAAGCACTCACTGAAAATACTTGTAGGGGCTGAGGTGCCGGGAGGGAGTCCCAGCCTCACAGAAGAGTTCGCTGGGGAGACCCATGGGGTCCTGGAGCATGCACAGGCCCACCCACACTGAAATCAGCACCAGAAGGGCCCAATTTGCTAGAGGAAAGTGGCTGAAGGGACTGGAATCTGAGAGACAGCATGGAGCAAGCGCCATTGTTACCTCTTGGACTCCGCCCCACATCCAGCATCACAACCCAGTGATTGGGCTGCCCCACCCTGGTGAATGCCTAAGGCTCCGCCCCTTACTACATAACAGCTGCGACCAGACAAAAACAAACAAACAAACAAACAAACAAAAAACAAAACCAAGGATGGCTCAAGAGGGAGAACAGACCAGGGCCCCGGAGCTAATTCATTTGAGCAACCAGGAGGTGGTCAACCTGTCAGATGCAGAGCTCATAGCACTGGTATCTAACCTATCAGAAGCACAGTTCAAAGCTCTGGTGATTAGGAAGCTCACAGAATTGGTTGATTTTGGTCGCAAATTAGATGAAAAAATGGAGGCTACAATAAGTGAAATGAAGAAAAACGCACAGGGAACCAATAGAGATGGGAAGAAAACTGGGACTCAAATCAATGGAGTGGACCAGAAGGAAGAAACAACCAACCAAATAGAAAAGAAGGAAGAAACAAGAATTCAAAAAAATGAGGAGAGGCTTAGGAACCTCCAGGACATCTATAAACGTCCCAACATCCAAATTATAGGGGTACCAGAAGGGGAAGAAGAAGAGCAACAAGTGGAAAACTTATTTGAACAAATACTAAAGGAGAATTTCCCCAATCTGGCCAAGGAAATAGACTTCCAGGAAGTCCAGGAAGCTCAGAGAGTCCCAAAGAAGTTGGACCTAAGGAGGAACACACCAAGGCACATCATAATGACGTTAGCCAAGATTAAAATGAAAGAGAGAATTCTAGAAGCAGCAAGGGATAAAAGCAGAGTCACCTGCAAAGGAGTTCCCATCAGACAGTGGCTTTTCTCAAAAGAGACCTTACAGGCAAGAAGGGACTGGAAAGAATTATTCCAAATCATGAAAGTCAAGGGCCTATATCCAAGATTGCTCTATCCAGTGAAGCTGTCATTTAGAATGGAAGGGAAGATAAAGCGCTTCTCAGATAAGGTCAAGTTAAAGGAGTTAATCATCACCAAGCCCTTATTATATGAAATGTTAAAGGGACTTATCTAAGAAAAAGAAGATAAAAAATATGACAGTAGAAAGACAGCAAACTCACAGATATTAACAACCACACCTAAAAGAAAAGCAAACTAAGCCAACAGCTAGACCAGGAGCAGGAACACAGAAATGGAGATCACATGGATGGTTTGCAGGGGAGTGGGAGGAGGAGAGAGGAAGAAAATGTACAGAGAATAAGTAGCATTGACAGTGGGTAGAAAATAGGCAGGGGGAGGGCAAGAATAGTGTGGGAAAAGTAGAAGCTAAAGAACTATGAAACATGGACATGAACTAAAGGGGGGAATGTGGGTGGGAGGGGGTGTGAAGGGTGGAGGGGAATGATGGGGAGAAATGGGACAACTGTAATAGCATAATCAATAAAATATAATTAAAAATAATGTATTGTACATTTAAAAATTTGTTCAGGGTGGATCTCAGGTTAAGTATTCTTACTGAAGTGAAATGAATTGAAATGAAATAAATAAAATAAAATAAAATAAAATAAAATAAAATAAAATAAAATAAAATAAAATAAAATAAAATAAAAATATCTGCTTTGTATCGAAGTGGCTGGTCCTTTACTGCTAGCAGGCAGTAAAGCCCTTGGGAACAGCGATGGCCAGGACAACTCTGCACCACCAGCATGTGGCTCAGAGGTTGAGAGAGCAGAAATGCTCAGTCATGTTTGTTAAACAAGACCAAGCAGGGAAAATGAATTGCTGGCTCACGGATGTATCTCTGCTATGTGTCAAGTTGATAACAGTGTAGGGGTGAACGTTCTGGCTTTCCATAAAGGAGGACAGGACTCCCGTATGGCACATCCAAGGAGGGGTGTACGTGAGACATGATTCCTATAAAGCACAAACATAAGGGTCCTTATTTTTCTTTACCTCATGTCTAGTTCCTCAAGGTATCCCAGGTCCTTAAGAAGTTTTCCATACTTTTTGGCTTCTTCTCCCTCAAATTCTTATATCTCTAGTATTTTTTTCTTTTCTTATAGTTTTTTGTTTGTTTTCCAAAACTTTTATTATATTGTAGTTTTTAAAATACAAAAATTGCAGAGAAATAACAAATACCTTAAACCTTTGTATCAAGAAGAATCCTGGCAGGAAATATACAGCAAAGGAAAGAGCAAGGTGTGAAAAATCAACGGAGATAGTGCTGTGCCCCAAGGGTTCTGGGAACCTGAGCATCTCAAAGGAACAAGGTCTGGAGCTGTTACCAGAACCTGACAAAAGAGGGTTTCCTGAAAGGAGCCTGCACTTCCACAGAGAGGGTGCTGGAGGAATAAATACCCAGAAGTCCTCTCTTCCCTCCCTCCCATCTAGGCCCTGTTTCCAGCCAGCTGAGCCCAGTGGCAACCTGGCACTGTGAACCAAACAGAACTTTGCTGGAAGGGATGAAGAAAGTCCTTGTATTAGTGAAGTTACCTGATTTGGAATTTGAATGATAAAGAGGAGTAATCTATGTCAAGCCCTCCTATGGAATGTTTCATGATGATGGGAAATGTTCTATACATGCACTTTCCAACACAGCAGCCATTACCACATGTGGCCTTTGAGTGCTTGAAAATGTGTGACCAAGGAACTGAATTTTTTATTTCATTAGTTTTAATTACTTTAAATTTAAATTTCAAAGGACACCTTTATCTAGAAGCTGCCATATTGGATAAGCACACTCTAAACGCTGAATTGTCTGTCCCACTATAAACACTACTCACCAAATGCAAGGTAAGATTTGAATAGTTTCCTAGATATTTGGAAACATATTTATGCTTCCAGTTTCTATGACCTTTATCCAAGCCCAACGCAATGTAATATGGAATACAATGAGTACTACCATGCTTCTCTCTGTGTGCTACATGCTGTTTCATCCACTCTGACTGCTGGCAACTGTGAATATGCAGTGATGTCCACAGTATCCTGTCCTTAACAAGGCTGATCAGACCCTATAGACCCATGCCTATGGCTTCTTCTATGCTTCACTCTACAGAGGTGATAAAGATCAGAGGTGAGATCTGATCCTACCCACTGTAAAGCCACCAGGGATAGAAGGGCTTAAAGATGATGCTGGTGGACCTTTCAGTAACGCTCAATTTATTTAAAAGCAGCCCATTCATCTAGCTATCCTTCTGTGTATCAATCCAAATCATATGTATTGAGAGCCTACCATACGCTTTCACTGAGATGACAAAATATGCAAAACAGCCAATGAAGTAAATGTGTAAGTGGTACAGTGAGAACAGAGGGGAGATCCTACATGCCTGACATGGGGAGAGAAAGCTTGACAGACAGCAGAGCTGCCCTGAGTCTTAAAGTTTAAGAGGGAATGAGTTGAGTCAGTTTCCTAAACTAATCTGAACGACCACCACCACTCTCTCTCTCTCTCTCTCTCTCTCTCTCACACACACACACACACACACACACACACACACCTTGACTTGTTAAAAAAATAAATTCTCAGGCTTCTTCCCCAGAAATTTCTAGTATAGAGCTTAGAGTTTTGCACTTTTATTTAGCAAACATCCCAGGCAAATCTAGGAAACAGGTGTTAGGATGTTGGGGTCAGTAATTCCCATGTGTCATAGGAACAAAGTCAGGCCTTGATGAAATTCCTGATATATGACGTGTGTCGATACATCATGGCCACCATAGAATGAATGGCAGGAGTTTGAACAATATACACTTTTTCTGACATCAAAACTAAGTAGAAAGTGAGAAAATAAAGAAAAATAAAAGAATGAAAGAGAAAATGAAATCCACCCATAATCCACCATCCAGACCAAATTGTCTGATTTTTAAAGATTTTTTATTTTTTTATTCTTTTTATATTATAATAGTTCTTTACGGAAGGTAAAAGAATGGGTCTGGGGAATAAAGATCAAAGAGAATACAAACATGCATGCATAATTCCATATGTTAACACATGCATGAATATGTACATGCAGAATCACATGCAATAAAAACATATACATGCACACATGCAAAAAATAAAAAGGAGAAGGCTCTGCAGACTAATGGTGATAGTGTGTTATGAAACGAAGAGTTGATAAACACAACACTCTACATCTGAGTGTAAAAATTAACAAGTAAATCATCCATTCTAAAATAACACAAAATAGGAAAGAACAATCTAAATGTATTACATTAATTCTACGATCAATTAAAATATACTCTTGAACATTCTTGAGTGATCAAAATAAAATATTGATGTCCACCTTTAATCTAGATACCTTGCCAAACCATCTTGCAGTTTCTTGGCAGGCTGATATTATAGTAATGCTGATTTCTTTTTATATTAAAAGGAAGATATTATGGAAATTAAGGCACTAGAAGGATATTTATGTCATAGGCAAATTTTTACTTTTTGATTTTAGAGAGAGAGAAACATCAATTTGTTGTTCCACTTATTTATGCCTTCATTAGTTGCTTCTTGTATGTGCCCTGATTGAGGCTAAAACCCTCAACCTTGGCATAGAGGGATGATGCTCTAATCATCTGAGCTACTCAACCAGGGCCTCATTGTCTGATATATTTTGATATTTTGCTGTCCTTTTCTTTGTACACGTACACACACACACACACACACACTTGGAATAATACTATATACCTATTCTGCTTTTTAGATACAGTTTTAAATTTTAGAATAAATTTAGGTTTAAGGAAAAGTTGGGCCCAGCTAGAGTGGCTCAGTAGGTTGGGCATCGTGCCACAAACTGAAAGGTATCCTGTCTGATTCCTGGTCAGGGCACATGCCGGAGTTGCAGGTACCGTCCGCAGTCAGGGTGCATACGGAAGGCAGCTGTTCAATGTTTCCCACATCGATGTTTCTTTCCGTCCCTTTCTCTCTCCCTTCACTTCTCTCTAAAATTAAAACTAAAAATTAAAAATTAAAAAACATGTTTAAATTGGGAAGGTGGTACAAAGTGTTCTCATATATCCCACTCTAAGTGTCTTCTATTACTTATTACTAATATCTTACATTAGTTTGGCACATTTGTTAAAATAAATGTAGCAATACAGATATGGTATTGTTAACAAAAATTCATACTTTATCTAGATTTCCTTAGTTATTTCTTTTTAAAATATATTTTATTGATTATGCTTTTACAGTTGTCTCTATTTTCCCCCTTTGTCCCCTCCACCTGGTACCACCCCCTATTCTCTCCAGCAATTGCTCCCTTAGTTCACATCATGGGTCTTGTATATAAGTTCTTTGGCTACTCCATTACCTATACTGTGCATAACATCCCTTTGTCTCTTCTGTACCTACCAATGTGTACTTAATCCTTATACCTTTTCCCCAATTTTCCCCCTTCCCCCTCCTAAATGATAACCCTCCAAATGATCTCCATATCTATGACTCTGTTTCTGTTCTGCTTGTTTGTTTAGTTTGTTTTTTAGATTCAATTATTGATAGTTGTAAATTTATTGCCATTTTAATGTTCAGAGTTTAGGTCTCCTTCTTTTTCTTATATAATTTCCTTTCGCATTTCATATCATAAGGGCTTGGTGATGATGAACTCCTTTAGGTTTACCCTGTCTGGGAAGCACTTTGTCTGCCCTTCCATTCTAAAGAATAGTTTTGCTGGATAGAGTGGTCTAGGTTGTAGGTCCTTGCTTTTCATCGCTTTGAATACTTCTTGCTAGTCCCTTCTAGCCTGACAGTCTTATGGGAACTCCTTTGTAGGTAACTATCTGCTTTTCTCTTGCTGCTTTTAAGAATCTCTCTTTATCTTTAACCTTTGGTATTTTCATTATGATGTGTCTTGGTGTGGTCCTCTTTGGGTCCATCTTGTTTGGGATTCTCTGTGCTTTTTGGACTTGGGTGTCTATTTCCTTCCAAATTAGAGATCTCTTTCATTATTTTTTTTGAATAACTTTTCAATTTCTTGCTCTTTCTCTTCTCCTTCCAGCACCCCTATGATTTGAATGTTGGTCCCTTTGAACTTCTCCCAGAGGCTCCTTAGCCTATCCTTGTCTTTCTGGATTCTTTTTTATTCCTGTTGTTCTGAATGAATGTTTTCTTTCTTCCTTATGCTCCAAATTATTAATTTGATTCTTGGCTTCATCCACTCCACTGTTGGCTTCCTGTGATTTTTTCTTTATTTCACTTAGCATAAACTTCATATCTGCCTGTGTCTTTTTTATCCCATTGAAGTACCCAATGAGTTCCTTGAGCATCCTAATAACCAGTGTTTTGAACTCTGCATTTGATAGATTGCTCATCTCCATTTCACTTAGTTCTTTTTCTGGAGTTTTGTTCTGTTCTTTCATTTGGGCCATATAGCTTTGTGTTCTTATTTTGGCAGCCTCCCTGTGTTTGTTTCTGTGTATTAGGGAGAGCTGCTTTGACTCCCTGTTTTAGTAGCATGGCCTATTGTAGAAAAGCACACCGGTTAGTTGGATGGGGCAGAGCTTTAGGTAACTTCCAGGGCGGGTAACCCGTGTTGCCACTCTGTGTGTCTCCATGGGGAAAGGCTCAGAGAGGAACAATCCCACTGCCTGGCCTCCAGAGTTTTTCCCAGGAGGAAGCTCTCTCCTGGCACTCACCCTGATGCCATTCACTTCATTTCTTCCCATATGCCACTGGTGCCCTTCTACAGGGAACCGTTCTGTGTGGCAATGGCAAATGTAGCTCAGCCCTGGTTCGGAAAACTGACAGGCACGAGGCAGCACAGAGGAGCCAGGCCACAGATTGGCTTTCCCATGGGGGACCAGACCTGCATTATAAATAGGCTGCTTTGAGGCTTGCTTTTGCTAAAACTCTCTCACCCTGAATTAAGACAACAGATGTTTGAATACATACAGATGTTAATGTATATCTTTGAAGTAACTTCCTAAAGTCTGTGCTAAGCCATTCTAAGGACAAGTATAACCAGATCAATCACTTTTATTGTTCCCTTTCATTTGCAACAATCTCTTCTTTGTTATCTGTAAGAAGTAATCACTTAAAGTAAACCTGAGCGTAATGAATGAGGACATTCCTTGATGTAATGCTCCCAGAAAGCAATAAAAGCCTGTCCAGGCAAGGGTTGGGGTGCTCTCTCCCTCAGAGAGTGGCTGTGCCATCCCTTTTCTCCACAGTACTTCTTCCGTCTGTGTGAATTTGTTCATCACATCCACAACACCTTGGACACCACTGGTCACAGTTCACATCACCCTTCCAGCTTTTGCCCTGGTGCTGAAGCCCAAGGGAGTGAATCTGCATAAGTCCTAAGTGCATTGCAGGCTCTTTAAGAGGAGACTCCTGAGAATTTTCCAGTTTCTTCCACTACGCCGCTGGTTTTTCCAGCCTGAAGTTATAGGGACTTGTCTTCCTGGCACTGGAACCCTGGGCTGGGTTGTCTGGTGTGGAGCTGGGATCCCTCATTCCCAAGGTATCCTCCTAATTTTTATCCACCACATGCGGGTGTGGGACCACCTATTCCGTATCTCTACGTCACCATACCTCTCTGAGCTTCTCTGCATTTCTGCGCCTCTCCATGTTTCCACACTTCTCTACAACTCCACCCCTCCTACCTGGCTGGATGAATATGGCTTCTTTAATTCTGTGGTTGTCAAGCTTCCATACAGCTTGATTCTCTGATGATTCTGGGTGACATTTGTTTTATAGTCTAGTTGTAATTTTTGCTGTGGTTGTGTGAGGATGCTAGTCATGTTTACCTACCCCTCCCTCTTGACCAGCAGTCTTTTCTTTAGTCATTTCTTAATGTCCCTCTGTTCCAGGATCAGGTCCAGGATACCATATTACATTTAGTTATCATGTCTCCTTGTGCTTTTCTTGGCTGTGACAGTTTTTTCAACTTTTCTTGTTTTTGATGACTTTGACAGTCTTGAGGAGCGTGGTCTGATATTTTGTAGAATGTTTCAATTAGGATTTATCTGATATTTTTCTTATTTTCAGACTGAATTTGAAGCCTGTACATATCCTCAATCCAGAATTAATAGTTGTTATAATTTGTATAATATTTTATTTTTTAAATGAATAGAATTGAAATTAGAATCCCTTCGTTCAGCATCCCAATGTACAGCCTCAAACTCTACTTCCTCATAGATGCAATCATTCTATTTAGTGTGTAATGTTTCATTTCCACCTTTTCCTTTTATATGTATGTACATGCATGCCCATGCAAACAGGAAAAGATATGGTATTATGTGTATTTCAAACTTTCCATGAATGGGAATATACACACATCTTTTTTTTAACTTGATTTCTTTCACTCTACACTGTTTTTGAGAAGGATTCATGTAGATGTATGCAGACCTAGCCAACTCATTTAACTGCTATATTCTATAGTATGACTATAAATATTCTCTAGTATGATTAAAGTATATTTTACTATATGAGAAGGGAATGGTCCCTTCTCTTACACATGTACAAGAGACTCTCTAAAGTATATATGTCAAGGTAGACTTGCCCAGTCTGGGCCTTCTAATATGACTGCACCAGTTCACACACCAGCATTATTTCCTCATATTCTCAGTGTTAGGAGACTGTTTAATTTTTTCCAAACTTGTAAAAGTCAAATTAAATTTCACTGGTATTTTATTTTTAATTTCCCTACCAGTGAACTTGACAATCACTTCATTTATTCATTAGTCATTTGGTTCTCCTTACTGTGAATTGATTGTTCATTTATTGGTCCACTTCTCCACTGGATAAATTTGTGTTTTCCTTTTTCTTTTTTTTAAATCAGTACAGAGTTTTTTTGTTTCGTTTTGTTTTTTTACACTTGTTATGCCATGAATTCATAGGGAATAGGTTCCAGCAGCTCAGGCTCCTTTCTATTGGTTCTCATACAGTGTGCTTCTCTGGGGTTGCAGGCTGATGCTTCAGCTGAACCCAGGTACCTTTCTCTTTGGCTCCCTTCCTTTTCTGATCATTCCCCTTCCCACATTTCAGGAAGCTATCTCAGCTCTTGGAGTGCTTAATGTGCTCAACATGTACATTATTCTCTTGGAGAGAATCTTGTCCTTAAATATTTTGTTCACAACAGTGCCCACCACATGCTGGGTGACACTGTAGACTCCTCCAGTGTTGCCATGGGAACACTGGGGGGCATTCCTTTATGAATAGTGCCCATTGCCTTGATGTCCACAATATCACAGTTCTTGCAGATCCTTATCTGTGTGGCCATATATGTGACATTTATATGTTACAAATATATTGTTCTAGTCTGTTTGTTATGTAACATTACTATGATCTCATTTGTCATTCAGAAGCTTATATTTTGTCAGCGTTATCAGTCTTTGCCTGTATAATTTGTGCTCTTTTTATATTGCTTAAGAAGGTTTCCCCTACCCAAATATCATAAAAATATTCTCTATATTTTTTCTGTTGGTTATTATAATTTTTGTTTTTAAAAATCATGAAAATGTTTGTGTTTTTCACTTATTCTGTAGGAAGCCCAACCACCCAGTACCTTTTATCGAGTAGTTCATTCTTTCCTCTCTGGTCAATAATTCCAGCTCCATTAAACGTGTCCATATATGCAGGAATTTCTGTCTGTTAAACTGATCTTTTATCTATGGCTTGGCCAAAGCTACATTGTTTTACATTTAGCTTTATAATAAACTTTGATACTTGGTGGAATAAGCCTTTCCATCTTTTTTTTTTTTTTTTTCAGAAATATATTGGGTACTTTTGGACTTTTATTCTACTACATGAACTTTGCAAAAACTTTACAATAAAGCTTTATAAGTTTTATAAAGTTATAAAACTATGCTAGAATTTTCATTGAAATTGCATCAGTTTAGATTTATTGCAGGGAAGATTACCATCTTTATCATATTAAAGCTTCCTACTCATGAGCACAGTTTAACTGTTTCCTCTGCAACAAATTTTACAAAGTTTTTGTTTTATTTACTCTTAGGCATCAAATTATTCTTATTGTTAAATTAGACTTTTTCAATTTATTGTGTAATACTAACTCATAGAAATGCTATTTTTTTGAAGATAGTTTTATATGATCTATCTTGTTTGTTTGTTTATTTCCTCCCTCCCTCATTGGAGGACATTTCCATTTGCTTTTTTAGAGAGAAAGAAGAAGGGAGAAACACTCATGCAAGAGAAGCATCCATTAGTTCCTTTCTACACACCCAGACTGGGGCATCCACACTGGAACCAGGGACCTTACATGTCCGCACCTGCACCCAGATCAGGAATGAACCTACAGCCTAGGAATGTGCCCTGACCAGGAATTAAACTTGCAACCCTTCGATTACAGGATGACGCTCCACCACTGAGTCACACCAGCCAAAGCCTTGTGGAATTATTTCACTAGTTCCATAGAACTTCTTGGACTTTCTATATAGACAATCAGACCATGAATAAATAATAATAATTTTGCATCTTTCTCTTTGGTCTATGTATCTCTGTTGCTTCATTGGCTAGAAGTTCTAACACGGTATTGATAATAGCTATATTATTACTATATTATAATATATAACATTTAATAATATAAAGTATATATTACATAGACATAATAATATATTGATAATAGTATATATACATATAACATTATAAATAGTATTAATAATATGGTAGTAGATATCTTTGTCTTGCTCTTAACTTTAAAGGGAAAACACCTGAGCATTTTTGATATACGATAAATTTATTATAATATGATACAGATTTTTGTTAGATGCCTTTTTTCAAGTCAAGGATGTTTAAGTTTCCTTCTATTTATACTTTGTTAACAATTATCTTTTTAAATCACAAATGAGTATTACACGATCTTGAGTGTTTGGTCTGTATTTATTGAAGTGATTGTGTGGGCTGTGCCTTTAAATCTGCCCATGTGGTGACTACCATTGGCAGATTTCCTTAAGGTGAAGCTTCTGTGCATTCCTGGGATAAACATGCTTGGTCCTCTTTTTAAAATGTATTCTTCTATTCTGCCAAACTGCATTTGTTATTATTGCACTTGGATTTTTTACATCTATGTTTGTAAGACAGGTTGGCATATAGTTTCCTTATTTATACTGTCTGACTGGGTTTGGCATCAAATTATATTGTCTCATAAAATAAATTCGATGTCTTTGTCTGTTTGTCTACTCTTTGGAACAGTTTGTATAAGATAGGAATTGTCTGTTCCTTGACTATAGTAAAACTCAGTTGTAAACCTTTCTGGCTTTGCTTCCTTCTTAGGGAGGTCATGTGACTACTGAGCTGTCACTACTTTGCTATTCCCATGTTGGAAGCAGGTAGCACTCACACAGTGCAGGCCCCTGTTGCAGTTGAAGCATTTCGACAACAAAACTCATTCAATCAACACAACAGCAGTCTTGTGACCAAGGTGTACTTACTGTTTCCACTTCACATATCAGGCAGCTGAGGCAAAGAGGGGTTAGGTTGCTTGCTCAAGTTCATACTGTAGTGGCAGAGCCAAAAGCAAAGCCAAGCAGTCTGGCTGTAGAATCTCTGTGCTTAAACATGACACTAGAAGGAAATTTTTCTATTCCTTTTGGGGTAAATTATGCTAATTTACACATTCCTAGAAAATTATACCTTTCCTTCAAATTTTCAAAATTATTGGCATAGAGCATATAATATTCACATGATATTTTGAAACCTCTACTGTATGTTTTTTATCCCTAATATGTATTGTTTTTTTTTGTTTTCTCTTCTTTCTTCATGAAAACTTTGCTAAAACTTTCTCCTAGTACTTTCCCTCCCCCAAAGAGCCAGTTTTAGTTAAAAGATGTCTGGATGTACTTTAAATGATACAGTGAGGAGTATGACAGTGACTGCAAGTGTAAAGGAAACCAGGGAGGCCATCACAGGGTGTCCGGGGAGGCGTGGAAAATGCAGGCACATTACACTGTTCTCTACTTTTATCCTTGCTGGGAAATCTCCACAATAAAAAGTAAACAAAGATAAATAAAATAATCAGATTATAATGTCTCTTTAGTTAACAAATCCATGCTATTTTTTAACTCATACATGCTTTTATCTGTTTTCTAATTCTTTTTGAGGGGTTTTCTCTGTTCTTCAGTTTCTTTCAGTTAATTGCTCACTTAAATAATTTACATTTTTGTTTTCTATTGTGCACATTTAAGCTGCAAATTTCCCTGGAAATGTCCATTTAACTTTATCCTACATCTTGTATTATGTAGTGCTCTTTTTTAATTAAAAAAAAATTCCAATATGATTTTAAGTTACAAACTTAGAACTGTGTTAAAAAAGCATATTGATATATCAATTATTTGGATTTGTACAGACTTGTTTTGTGTCTATTATTAAATCATATTTGCTATTTTTTCCAATAATGTATATAATTTCTAATTGTTTTGTCTTTTTGATTAGTTTTTGAGAGACACATGTTAGTCTCATTTAGTTGTGAATTAATTTTCTGTAATTCTTTCAGTTTTATTTTTGTATCTTAAAGTTATGCTAATCCATGCCTCCTCATTTATGATTGTAACATCATCTTGAACTTTCTATTTTCCTACCTTTATAAATGTGTAATAGTCCTACTTTTAGCCCCAAATTCTGTTTTTGATATCAATATTGCCATTCAAGCTTTATGTTTACTATCAATTCTAAGTATGTATTTTCTTATTGTTTTATTTAAAATTTTTTTATGTTGTTTATTTCAGATATGCCTTTTATGCACTTTCTCAGTCTTCAGTAATAAGTTAAATAATTTTTTCCCTAATTAATTATATATTTTTAGTATATTTGTCCCATCTGGTGTGGTGTTTCCAGTTACCATGCTTTTTTTTTCTGTAGTCTCCTCTTTTCTTGTCCTCAATTGAATTGATGGTGTCTTTTATCCTGTTTTCTTTCATTCCACTAATCCAGAGTAATGGGTGGAATTTTTAAGTTTTTTTTAGAAAATACCCAGATGCATTTTAACTTTCACCTTCTAGTGAAATGTCAAGTTAAAACCTCTAATCTCCTTTCCAATGAGATTAGAGCTTGAGCACACTTTTGCTACCTCTGAATTCTCTCTCTCGCTGTGTCACTGCTCACACCGTGAAGCTGTCAGCAGCTCAGTGTTCATGCATAGTCTTCAAGAGTTGCCATCTCACCCTCTAAAATAAAAGCAAAACCAAAACCTCCTCTGCAAAACAGCAAGCAATAGATTACTTATATCTAGAGAAAACATTAAGCTTTCTGTAAAGTAGGATTGTGGAAGAATTCAGGACCTAGCACAGTGCCTAGTGCATTATATGCACCCATGAGTATTTGTTAACTAAATTATGGCATTTGAGACTTCCGGCCAGGATGGAGGTGTAGGTAGACACTGTGCCTCCTTGTGGAATCAAAAGAAGGACAACAAGAAATTTAAAAACAACCAGAACTGACAGAAAATCGAATTGTATGGAAGTCTGACGACCAAGGAGTTAAAGAAGAAACATTCATTCATACCAGTAGGAGGGGCAGAGATGGGCAGCTGGGGCAGAGAGGACTCCTGGCAAGGTGGCAGCTGGAGAACCAGGACAGGTGATGTGGTGTCTGGAAGACTGGGCAAGGCAGCGGTTGGCAGAGTGGGTGGTCCCACATTTGTGTGTGGATAAAGTGGGAGGAACAACTGGGACGCAAAATAGATGGTGCAATCCAGGTTTCTGGTGCAGGGGAGATAGTCTCATAACCTCAAACTATAAAAACCTCTGGGGGTTGAAGTGGTGGGAGAAACTCCCAACCTCACAGGAGAGTTCCCTGGAGAAACCCACAGGGCTCTTGAACATATATAAGCCCACCAACTTGGGAATCAGCACCAGAAGGGCCCAATTTGATTGTGGGTAGCAGGGGAAGTGACTGAAAGCCTGCCAAGAGCTGAGCAAGCACATCGTTCCCTCTCAGACCCCTCCCCCACATACAGCGTCACAGTGCAGCAACGTGGGTTGCCCTGCCCTGGTGAATACCTAAGGCTCTGCCCCATACTATGTAACAGGTGCTCTGAGACCAAAAAAAAATATATATATATATATATTGCCCAAATGAAAGAACAGATCAAAGCTCCAGAAGAAATACAACTAAGTGATGAAGAGCTAGCTAACCTATCAGATGCAGAGTTCAAAACACTGGTAATCAGGATGCTCAAAGAAATGGTTGAGTATGGTTGCAAAATAGAAGAAAGAGTGAAGGCTATGCAAAGTGCAATAAAGGAATCAAAAGTGGAGGGAAGGAAACCAGGACTCAAATCAATGGTTTGAGGCAGAAGGAAGAAATAAACAATCAACCAGAACAGAATGAAGAAACAAGAATTCAAAAAAATGAGAGGCTTAGGAACCTCCGGGACATCTTTAAACGTTCCAATATCCAAATCACAGGGGTGCCAGAAGGAGAAGAGGAAGAGCAAGAAATTGAAAACTTATTTGAAAAAATAATGGAGATCTTCCCTAATTTGGCAAAAGAAATAGACTTCCAGGAAGTGCAAGAAGCTCAGAGAATCCCAAAGAAGTTGGACCCAAGGAAGCACATGCCAAAGTACATCATAATTACATTACCCAAGGTTAAAGATAAGAAGAGAATCTTAAAAGCAGCAAGAGAAAAGGAGACAGTTACCTACGAAGAAGTTCCTATAAGACTATCAGCTAATTTCTCAAAAGAAACCTCCCAGGCAAGAAGGGGCTGGAATGAAGTGTTCAAAGTCATGAAAGGCAAGGACCTACATCCAAATTACTCTATCCAGCAAAGCTATCATTTAGAATGGGAGGGCAGATAGAGCGCTTCCCAGGTAAGGTCAAGTTAAAGGAGTTCATCATCACCAACCCTTATTATATGAAATGTTGAAGGGACTTGTCTAAGAAAAAGAAGAAGATAAAGAATACAAACAGTAAAATGACAACAAACTCACAACTATCAACAACTGAACCTAAGAAAACCAAAACCAAAATAAAAAAATGAAGTAAGCAAACACCTAGAACAGGAACAGATTCACAGAAATGAAGATCACATGGAGGGTTAACAACACAAAGTGGGAGGTAGGAGAATGGGGGAAAAGGTACAGGGAATAAGAAGCATAATCAGTAGGTACAAAATAGACAGGGGGAGGTTAAGAATAGCATAGGAAATAGAGAAGCCAAAGAACTGATATGTATGACCCATGGACATGAACTAAGGTGGGGGAATGCCTGTGGGAGGGGTGTGGGTGCAGGGTATAGAAGAATAAAGGGGAGAAAAAAATGGGACAACTGTAATAGCATAATCAATAAAATATATTAAAGAAATAAAATAAATTATGGCATTTATTTTCCTTTTGTGAGGTGTAATAATATATCACTATTAAAGGCAGATACTTTAGATTTGGTATTTCTAATCCTACAATAACCCTACTATGTGGACAGAGTTAAGTGTCTGTACAGGTAAACTGGTTCAGAGAAGTTCAGTAACTGCCCAAGGTCATGTATAGCTAGCTAGTAAGTGGTTTTTCTGAGATTCAAACCCAGTCCTGCCCTAGACCAGTAGTCCTCAACTCTGGCTAACCTCCACAATCACCCAGCTTCATTTTAGAATTAGATCACTATTCCTGGAGGTGGACCCAGCATCTGGGGTATTTTTTAAAGCTTTTAAATGTATATTCTACCACTTTCTTATACAGCAGATGGGGTAACAGTTTCAGAGAGAGAATCCCGCAGTTGAACCAGAGCTGAAATGAAGAGTTTCCTAACCCCACGTTGCCCTCCGGAAGCTTACTTGACAGGGGCTGTTCTGCCACTAGCTGCTGCACCACATCTGGGAAGGGGACGGGCTCTGCTGGCAGACAGTCCATGTCTGCTCCCTGGTGGTCCAAAATGGCAAGGGAGTACTATCTTGGGCAAAACTTAATAGTTAAAGGGTAAAAAGCTCTCTAGACTACAGTATTGATCAATCCAACGATACATGTAGATTAATTTAAGCCTGCTGTTAAGTGGTGGCGCTTTACAGCACCCTTGTACTTGGAAGGAGAAAACCACGTCATCCACGCAGGACCACTACCACTCTGGACTGGTGCAGTGCCTTGCCTCCACTTGCCAGCTTTAAACCGTATGAGGCACTCCCTTGCCTAAGAACCCAGGGAGAAAATTTTAAAATCTTACCGTACCTTTTATTAATGCAGTAGAGTCTTGTGGTTCATCTCACAGGTTTTAGAGTCAAACACACCCAAGGACAAATTCTAGCTCCACAATTTACTAATCTTATAAACTTTGGTGAGACACATAGCATCTTTAATCCTGTTTTATCTGTAAAATGGTCATTCTAGCCCCGATTCATACACTTGTTGTGAACATTAAATGTGAACGTGAAGGGCTTGGCGCTCTACTCGGAACTTATTAACCCCCCTCCACCCTCATGTCCACAAATGGTTATCACTATTATTACTGAAATGGACCACGTTACCAGGCCTGGAAAAAAACTCTCAAACGAGGCAAGAATGTTTTCAGTGCCACCTTATACTATTTCTGCATTGGGGTCTGCTTCTCCTCACCCCTCAATGAGAACCTTCGGCTTCCCACACTCCCCTTGACTATAGCCTTCTATGTAGTCTCTCTCTGTGAAGAGACTCTAGGACTCGGATTTCCTTCATCAAAATAGATTTTGCATGTGCCCATATTCTCATTCCTGGAGAATCTCATGTGGAAAGGATGAGGGGGTGAGGAGGAACCAGCAAAGGAGACTGAGAATGGGCAACAAACATAGCGGGAGAGAAACCGGGAGCGTGTTATCCTCAAGGCCGCAGAGTACCTCCATATGAAGGCAACAGTCAATTGGGCCAAATGCTGTGAGTGGCTGAGCAAGATGAAGACCTAGAATTGACGATTAAATTCCACAAAGCAGGGTCATTTGTGACCTGGACAAAAACAACCTTGATGTGGCAGTTGTCAAACTCGGACTGGAGTATGGCATTTGATACATCAAGCATAGACTTCTCTTTTGAGAAGTTCTTCTATAAAAAGAAGTGAAGAACTGGAGGGAGAAATAGTTTATTAAATGAAAAAAATAAGCAGCACATTTATCATGCTGGTGGGAATGATCCAGTGTGAGGGAGAGACTGATGATGCGGATGATGCTTGGGGGTGGGGGTTGGGAGGTGGGGACTGGGAGTGGGCACATAGGTGGAGAGCCCCCCGCAGAGCAAAGGCAGGGCTTACATACAAGAACAAGGGGTGGGGCAGTGTCTGTGCACACAGACGCCCTCGGGTGGGTGGATGAAAGGGGGGCCCACGCAAGCCCTCCCTGGACGGAGTGTTGTCTCAGGGCAGCAGGCAACAACGTCATTGATCAACGAGAGTGGTTATATGAAGGGAAGTAACGTACCATTGACTGAGCAAATGATGTGTTCAGGTTCAGAAATACAGAACTGGATGGCAATGAGGTCTAGTGGATAAGAATCTTTTCTGAAAACACTTATATATAATGAAGGTTACATGTAACTTTAGCTGAAATTCAAATAAAAAGACACAATATGTGATGCTCTAAATTTTCTTTATTTTCTAATAACTATTTAAACCACTCTACAAAATACTCTATAACACTATTTAAAAAAACTTCTGAAACATTTAGGGTGGGAATTAGACCTTGTGTACCTATCCATCAAAACACCATGCAAACACTTCTTAGAAGGTATTTAGCTCTGTGGAATTACTAGTAGGTGATGGTACATTTTAATTCCATTTAGCACAGTGAGAATTTACCCCAGGCATAGAACTTTAAAATTAAAACAACACACATTTCTTTTGAACTGTTTCAGATTAAATTGTTTTGTTTTTCCTAGAAGTTATGACTAAGTGCAATCTCCTTTCCCCAGTCACAGCTGCGATCTCACAGAAGACCTGTATACCCACTGCTCCTGGGATTCCTCATCTGGCAAGGCCGAGGGTGAAGGTTCACGTCATCACAGGTAGAAGAGAGAATTGGCTAATTCCAAACTTGGTTCTTTGTGAACGCTTTGTGCCACAAGGAAGGTCAGCTTGTGTGCATACTGACACGGTGCTGGGATACTGATTAAGCCCTGAGAGGAAAACGTATGGGTGGTAATTAAGAGGATAACTTGTTCTTCAGAGTGATTTTTTTCCCTGAGATTCTTTCTTCTGCTAGTTACACATGAGATAGAATGTTTGTGAAGAAACAGTAACTAAACTCCAACAGCAGAGGGCACCCTGCTCACAGGGAACTTGCACTCACCTGGCAGAATGGGGTGGAGGCCTGGCTGGCTTCTTGGTGCTGGGAGTTGGGAGCTACCACACTTAGAGCTAATCTATGATTCCTTCCATTTAATGTTCCAAGGGGCTCTGAACGAATCTTGGCCTTGGATTCTGAGAGCAGCCCTTGGCCTCATGCACAGGCACACAGAAGAGGGCCAGGCCCACTACTTTCCCACCAGATGTCTGAGCTTGCTTCAACTTCCTCAGCTGCAACATGGAAATAACAATACTCTCATTTCCTCAGAGGTTTGCATAAGACAATGAATGTATATAATAAAGTCCTCTGGATATTATAAATACTAATGTATTGATAGTTATTTCTATTTCATTTCTATGATGGACTGGGTTTCCTCCACTGTGGACTCAGGATTCATTCATTCATTCATTCATTCATTCCTCCTTTATGAAAGTCTGGCATTGTGCCAGGTGTAGGGATACAAAGGTAAACTGGGTAACAATTCCTGGGTGGGAAGTTGGAGTATTGGTACTCAAGTATTAATAACAGCTGTCACTCACCGGCCAGTTGAAGTACAAGTGGCACAGCTTGAATGTAAGTCTCTGCATGTGGTCAGGCTTCAAGCCATTGTCATCATAGATGACATTATAGTAAGTAGGATTCACAGTTCCCCGACAGGCAGCCTGGCTAACCAAGTAAAAGTCATACCTGAGGGGAAAATGAAATGACAGTGAGAAAGAAGGCAAACAAAATAAGCCCAAACTTGAACAAAACACAGCAAATGTTTTGTTAAAAACAGGTTTTCTAAGAGCACTTGCCATTCAGGACGCGTGGCTTCGGAATCCACCACAGTGCCAAGTGGCGGGTTCTGTAAGGTGTGGTTCATTTCCACAAAGAATCGTGGCATGCACTTCTTCCTGACCACAATTACCGACAGTTTGGAGCTTAGAACCAGAAAGACAGAACAATAAGACAGAGAGAACTCAGCCACGCAGCCCTCTGTTTCTCTTATTTGGTAATTTTGAGGAAATAAATGAATTAATAAATTCATTAGAAAAGCACTGCAAAAAGAAATTTAAAAGACCCACCCCCAATCCCTCCTCTCCCAGAGACACATATTATAGAATTTTTAAATTAGGGATTGTCCTCATTTGCTGCAAAAATGTGGTAGGCCCAGCCACTGGCTAGTTTATACCATTTAAAGGGGACAGGGAGGAATGGTTGATAGGGCAATTAACTTCAATTAGCACTTCTAAAAAAGATTTTCCAGAATTACCCTTAGAGACAAGATTTTCTTCCATTAGCAATCGTCCCCCTAATTTTCACCTTCAGTCCTCCTCTCAATGTCGGAATAGCAAAGGGACAGCCACAAGTCCCTCTGGCTCCTCAAACGGTCACTCCTGAACACGCTCCTGAAAAGACGGATGGATGGGCCAAAGGCACACTTGGGCCAAATGCCGAATAACGAGTGTTATAGTCAGCATCTGGTAAAGCCAAGGCCAAATCCAAATACTGGCCATCATGGGAGGAACTTCTGGCACGCAGAGACCACCGTGAAATTTCATGGTGATCTCTAAATTAAATTTCAATTAAATTGGTCATGTTTCTGATACTGAGACTTACAAGTTGATGTCACAGTGCAAGAAAATAAACTCCTTGGCACTGTAAGCTATCCCCAAATGGCATCTTGTGATTCTGAATTCACCTGAGGTCAGTGAGGAGCGAGAGATTTTGGCTCTGACAGTTTGGATGCAGCTGATGGTGATGTCATTCCCAGGCTATTATGCTCTCCCTCCTAAGAGTCACCGATGAGGTCCAGACTTAGATCCTTTGTGGCTCTTGGCTGCAACACTTAGCCAATGGGGGTGACAGTGGTGTGACCCTATAGGAGGAACGCTGTGCATGGCTTGGATGATGCTTTCTGAATATTTTAAGATTACCATCCTCCCCCATTTTCCAGTTCTAATAATTTTCTTGCAATTGCCACAATCAATATTATTCTGAAAATGCTGTATGAAACAGGGAGTCTACAAATGTGACAATGGAGCAGGGTGTCCGGTGTTTACCACAGGCTGATTTCCAGATGCACCTCAGTGCTCACAGCACCCGCAGGCCTCTCAGCACCTGCCGTAGGCCGTAGCTGCGCAGCAGTGCCTGCACTGCTGAGGCTCGGCCCTGTGTGTGGATTTGAGCCTGGAATTTTAAGCCATAGCTTATCTTTTCCCCATGGCATGTTTGTATGTATGAAATGTATAGCCAGCGGCCCTGCAGGCCTTCTGCTGAATCTCAGTGACAGCTGCTCTGTCTGGAGAATGTCACCTGTCTTCCTTCAGGTGCCACTACCCCAGGGCCCCAAAGCTCACACTACCCAAGCTATTTATGTCAAACCATCCCGAATACTCTCTAGTCTAGGGGAAATCAATTTGTCTAGATGCAGAAACAGAGATAAATTTAAGTACATAAAGATATGCTGCCATATAGTAATTCTAATAGAGAATGATGAATGTGCTGTAACTGTGAGTATGGAGGAAAGACAGCAATTTAATACCTTGAACTTGACCTTGCTTCTGTCACACTGCTCAGCAGCTGTGGCACTTCGTATTCGATAAGTGTTTTTAGCTGACCATCCCCTACACCATCACGGTACACAACAATCCGGGCTGGCAAATCCTGATTATACTTGTACCATTTGTTGAGTGCTCCTGCAGAATTTGGTGTGAGAAAAGAATGACTTGTCTGATGCCAGCAAAGCATAAAATTCCCATTAAATATCAATGTTTAAATAAGTTTGTGATTTCAGACCACTGTGAAATAGGGTGATACCTAATTTGGGTTGTATTTGCAATAACATGAAAACAGGTAACTAGGGAACACCCCTGATCCTTTGCTATTTGAGGAATCATAATGTTTTCTATGCCATAACAGATTCTTAAACGTAGCACATCACTTCAGTATAATTCTAATACTTAAGCAATAAATTAAATTTTAATTCATACAATAGACATACAAATTCCCAAAACCAAAGTGATACCAATGAAGTTTCTTCCAGTTTTTAAGTCCTCTCAATAAAAAGAGACTGAGTAATTTTAGGTCGTTTCCTTCTCTAATGAGTACAAACACGAACGCATAGGAGAGACCCTGGCGGTCCCTCTGAAGGCATCTCCTCACATGGACTCACCCAAGTAGATTCCGAGTCTCACTGACAGCACGGCTTTAAAAACCTTTCCACCCACTCTACTAGAAATCACCGGAGGAGCAGGGACTGGACAGTGACTCCTACCCAACAGAAACTTCACATGACCACTAAAAAAAATTACCAGGTTTTGAAGTGAGGAGAAACTCATAAAATAATGTAATAAAGATGTAATGATTCTTTGTGTGTCTATATGTATGTATAATTGCATTAGTTTATTGTCCAGGAAAGTCATTTTAGTTTGATAGAAGATCATATATGTAAGTCCATTACCAACACATATCACCAAATCCACTTTTTTAGGAAAACAAATCTGTACAACCCATTACCCACACGCCCACACCCCCCAAAAAAAAGTTTAAAGATGGAAAAATGCAGCTCAGGGGAGGGGTTGGGAATCACGGGCATGCTGCGAAGTGTGACAAAGCCAGATCTGGGCCAGGCCCGTCTTTCCACTGCATCACACTGTGAAAGAACAAGGACGCCCTTCCTCGCCTGCTATCTTCCCCTTCTTCTCCAGCTATGCCACACTTTACCCGCTGACATCCCCAAAGGCTTCTCTCCTATTTCTAGACCTAACACTGCTCTGTCACAATCCTTGTTCCTCTAGGGCAGGTTTCTTCTGGCCTTCCAGCTATTTGCCAGAGCCACTGGTATTTACAAACTCTCCCTTTCTGTTTATCACAGGCAGGTGACAATGTAAATTCTAAAGTCTGTTAGCCTGAGTCAGGACACAGCTCTGGGGATCACCAACTGGCTGCCAGCTGACTCAGGCAGGTTTGGGGAGGTTGCTTCCTCCTATCTGGTCTCATACAGACATGTGGACCTCGGATCTGAAAGAATCGTGCTTGCAGCCCACCACTTCTGCTTGGTTTTATTACCGGTCATGAAAACCTTTAAGCAATCTGCAACATCAGTGGTTGTTCTCTGAAGGATACAGCGGGAAAACCACCTAAAGTAAGCAAAGAACGTAAAGAAAATTCAACTTCAAAATATCTACTATAAACACGCATCAGGGTTAAATTAAGAAATAGATATGAGTAAAAATTGATGTTGCTCATAATTTTGTATATGCTATATGATCACAATTATATGAAAAACTCACCCTCCTCTAAAATAAAATTTTTCAAAAAGAGAAACTAAAGCAATGTGCTGACATCAACACATGTGGGTTCAAATCCTAGCTGGTACACTCATCAACTACCTGACTTTGCTATGTAAACCTAAGCTTCTGTTTCCTACCAGTAACAAGGAAATTTACAAGATGGTACAATAGTTTCTACCTCATACTATTGTTATAAAAATTAAAATATATAGTGCTTAGCATAGTACTTGACACATGCTAAGCAATAGAGGTCCCTGCTTTGATTATAAAGGAATTTATTAGTTTAGCAGGTCTTCTACTTTCAAAATAGTCAAAGATTTCTCAAGCATAAACTTCTACTTCTATTAGCCTTTTAGGCTTACAATCTGAACATGATTACCTTATTTAGAGTTCAGACACACGTTTTCTTGCTAAAGTCATTAATCAATTTAAAGCACTTAGAAAATGAAGACCATGACAGGAATAAGTGTGCTATCAACATTGCTGTAGTTCTCCACATATATGCAACAATAATGATGCAATCAGCATGCTGCTAACTAGCTGGATGGCCTTCATCTGCCTGATTAGGGGAGTGACACACACAACAGGGATCTCTTTCAGCCTGGAATGAAGTCGGAGGCACGCTGCTATTTTTCCTATTTCCCACATTCCCAAATACATTCCCAACCACAAATTTAATGGAGAAAATCCAACAGCTTAAGTCTAGGAAGAAGAAATTTTGCCAACAGCTCCTACAGCCTCAAAACATGGAATAGTGACAAATATCAAAACAATTCTGAGAACTGTAATTTAATAAGAACTGTCAGCTCATATTTAATGTTAGCCCTAATCTTGCCTATATTTCTAAGAGCTGTGTGAACAACCACCATATCAGATGTCTGTGAGCATTAAGAATGATAAAATAGTAACGAGTATGTATTGAACATGTAGATGGAGTAAGGGGCAGATTAGGGTACAAATCCAGGCAATATGATTCTCAACTGCTGGACATAATACATGTAAAGTTCCTAGTACAGTGCCTAAGAGAGTGCAAGAGTTAGAAAATAAATGCTCAAGAATTTCTACATAGTCATCATTTTAGGAATATGACTGGCATATGAGCAACAGCTTGTCCCAATGTATGTACAAAAATTTTTTTAATGAGGCTATGTATTGCCCCAATATTATCAATCACATTTATATATGTAAGTATAATTTATGACTGTATGTGTTCAATTTTTTTAAATGAGTAAAGAATACAAACTGTTCTTTGCTGTATAGTCTTTAATTAAACCACAATTAATAGTCTAGATAGTAGAAGAATATGTTAGGCTAATTTTAAAACTACCTGGTGATTCTGAGGTTAACACTGGCCACGAATCCAACCACCACGATCCCCTTGTTGAATGCATCTTTACAGACATCAATGCCAACTACCATCAGGGACTTTAACTGTAAAATTAAATTTTTTATGATTTAATGGGGTGAGGTATTATTTCCCCAAACAATGAGTTAATATGAAATTTTAAAAAAATTCTTGCCCCAGCTGGTATAGCTCTGTAGGTTGAACATGGGCCTGTGAACCAAAGCCTGGCTGGTTCATATTCCAGTCAGGGCACATGCCTGGGTTGCAGGCTATGTCCCTGGTATAGGGCACACAAGAGGCAACCATGCATTGACATTTCTTTCCCTCTCTTTCTCTTTCCCTTCCCCTCTCACTAAATAAACAAATAAAATCTTTTAAAAATTATCTCTACTTATTTAATATTTTATATTAAGCTAGGTGCCAGGGAGGTCAAGGTCCAGGTAAGGCAGATTATTAAACCAGAAGCCAAAGAGACCGAAAGAGGAGGGGAAGAATATGGTACACACTTTGTTTAAAAGACTCACTAAAAAGACTCACTAGTCCAAAATAGCAACCACCCTGTGTGCAGAAGGCCAGGGACCATTGTTAGTTCAAAAGATTCTGGGAAAGTGGTCAGTCCATTTATCCCCTGCCTCTGGGATGAAGGAATCTGAAGAGGAATTCTGTTCCTCTTTCTTCAGATCTTTAAGGAATCCTCATCCTCTCCTGGTTCTGCACCTCCAGGGCGGTCCCCCCATACACTCTGCTCATGGAAACATAAGGCAATGGCCAATAGCCCCTTATTTCTCATCCCCTCACTTCCTCCCACAGTGGCAATGGTTCAAGAAAGAGAGAGGATTTTCTCAGTTTCCAACACAGTTTGGAGGTTGAGCTCAAGACTCTGCCAGTTCTCCGAGGTCCCGGAGGCCCACCCAGGATGCAAGGCTACTCTGACAGTTAGTGCCTTGTGAAATCATGTAAAGGCAGAGCCCATGGAAGAGATTTTAAATAGCTGCCAGAAGGCTCCAAATCAAGTCCCTCCAAGTCTATGCCAAACTAGATTCTCTTTCATGAAATATCTGTTACCAGCTTAACTGGAGGTCCCTGGGAGTGGGGGCCATGCCTCACCTTTGCACACCTTCACAGTGGCTTGTGCACTGCCAAAACTCAGAGCAGAGGCTCAACAAACAAAACAAATGCTTCTGGGATCATGCAAAAATGTCTCCTACATTGATTTAACTTTTAAAATGAATTAATCAATTGATGGATTACTAAAAGGAAAAGAGTGACAGTCTCCTCACAGGAATCTCAACGGCCCACAGCTCGCCTCCGAGTTTACAGGTTATCTGCATGGCGATCTTGGTGGCGATACTCATCATCATTCCCTGTTTACTCAAGGTGTGAGTCAGCACACACTGGCTTGGGACAGGGCAGTCGCAGCTCAAGTATTTTTTAATGGACTCGTAATAGCTCTGCTGATTGGAAGGCAGAATACACATTACCTAAAAACAAAACACAAAAGTCAATTTACTTACGCTTAGAAATAGCTTTATAAAGAAAAATTGAATACATGGATTCTCCAACATTGTTTGCCCTTAAGTTCTCAAGAAGCAAAAATGAACATGCCTATAGGTCTTTAAACTTTGACAATTAAGGCCATTTGAAAGGCCTTCTCATCAGCCATCCACTCCACCAAGCCCCACTCCAGTCTTACCTTACCCATCACCCTTGGCTTTCCCTTCCCCTTCATCTCTCTACTGATTTGATTCTGTTAGTGCCCTCAAGTTCCCTTCCAACTTAGCTCTTCCTCCAGCTATCTCCCACTTTGGCTATGCCCTTATCCTGTGGCTCTCCAGCTCTTATCCCCTCTGCCTCCCAGCTTCACCCACAGAGAAGAATTGACTTACACTGTGGTCTTTTTCCCATTAGGAGCTGAAAAACCAAAATAAAAGAAACAAAACAACAACATTTTTTTGTTCACTAGTACTTGAAAGTAGGGATATGGGAAGCAGGAAAATAAAGAGAAAGAAACTTCAGGTCTGCTGGTATTTTTTAGTTTCACCCATCTCTGTCACTGCCCCTATTTCTTATCAGGTATCTCTCTCACAGAAGGATCTCCCCTGGACCACCTCCATCTCCTTTCTATCTCCTGTTCTCTACCTCCAAAAACACCTAAATTATAGAAAAGATAGGCATCTCATGATTAGCAAAAGAAAACAAATGAAGTGATTTTTTTCACCTACAGATCTGTTCAAAATCATAATGTCAAGGGCTAAAATTATTTACACTTAATTATATAAAGTGTGAAAAAGTATTTTTAAGTTGTCAGCAAAATTCTCATAGGAGCCTCCCTTCCTTCCATCCTATGAGTTTGGGGCCAAGCAAGCTAGGTGACAGAGCAAGGCAAAAGCCCAATGGGACCAGGGTGGAAAGAAGGCAGAACCGTATGAGACTGGTCACACATCAGGATTGGAAAAGCAACATAATGTTTGGTGAATTATGGCAGCCATGTTCCTCACCATCAGAGAAGGGGGTACAACTTTGGAAAGGGAGAATGCTTTCCTGTGGTGTTGAGTTGGAACTGGAGTTGTGAACATGTTTTTAATATACACATAGATACACAGAGTAATAAAATAGATGTAGTTGTGCATAATGTATATGTGTGTATGCACCCGTAAACACATACATACATATATTTGCCCTCGTCTGCCCACTGAGAAGGCCTGCAACAATGACACTCCAGGAGCAAATGCCCAGATCTTGGTTTCCAAATACCATCCTCTACCCAGAGGAATCAGGGCTCATTAGAGGAAATTCTGATTCCAGAGCTGGGCAGCAAAACTTCAGGGTTAACTTGAAATATCTTACTGTGCCAGACAGTAAGGGCATGTTCCAAGAAAATTGGGGAAATGTCAAAAGGCTTGAATAGGGCTCTCACAGGAGAACCCAGGGACAATCTCGGCATCAAAATAAATAATAGCAGTCATGCTATTTACATAAGTTAGTAAATAAAATAGGAATGCATACTAATATAAAAAGATGAACAAAGAAATGGAGAGAAAAGGAAGCTTTTCTTTATAATGTAATGCCACCTAATAAACGTAGAAGGAAGTATGGAATTAGAAAGCCACCACTGGCAACCATCAGAGTATTAACGAATTCAGACAAGAATGACCAACGGAGTACGTGCTTCGGTGGCACATGAGCTGAAATGGGACCATTCAGAGATCAGCAAGGCCCCTGTGCAAGGGCAACATGCAAATCTGTGAAGTGTTTCATATGTTTAAACACATGTACTTATAACAACAGAACAGAACTACCAATGGATTCTAAAATGAGTGGATAAAAGTTTGATGGAGAACAGATATTTACATAGTCCCAAAGTACCTCCCTATGAAAACAAACAAACCAACCCTAATTAATTACAAAGAGAAAAAGAGTAACTTGACAGTGGAAACTTGACCAATACCACCTTAATCAATGGGGTACCTGGTAGGATGCAGTAAAAACAAAGAATCATACTCCATAAAAAGTGAGAATCAAACTCACTTTTGTGCATAACATGAATTTAATCAAAAGTAAACATCAGGCAAACCCAAATTGAGGGACATCATATACATAACTGGTCCATACTTTTCAAAATTAGAAGCTCATCAAAGGTGAGGGAAAACGATGGAACTGTTCCAGATTACACATGAGACTTAAAGAGACAGGACCACTAAGTGCAACACATTAGATCCTCTTACTAGAGAGGACATGTTTGAGATTAATGGAGGAATGTTCAGAGTCTGTGGATTAGCCGGTCATACTGTCTCTTGGTGTTGATGGTTGTCTTATGATTCTCGGGAGAGCGACCTCATTTGCAGGGAATATGCACTAAAGTATTCAAGGGTAGTAGAACATCATGTCTGTAACTTAATCTCAAATGGTCTTGGAAGAAAATAGATATAGATATATAGAACAATAGATGATTGATAAAAATAGAAAATAAAGCAAATATGATAAAATGTCAACATTTGGGGATTCTGAGTGAAGAGTATATGGGAGTTTTTATACCAGCAACTTTTCCATATGTTTGATTTTATTTTTTTCATTTTTAAAGATTTTATTTTTATTTATTTTATTTTTAGAGGGGAAGGGAAGGAGAGAGGGAGAGAAATATCAATGTGTGGTTGCCTCTCATGCGTTCCCTGCTGGGAACTGGCCTGCAACCCAGGCATGTACCCTGACTGGGAATCAAGCCATGATCCTTTGGTTCACAGGCCTGCACTTAATCCACTGAGCTACACTAGCCACGGCTGATTTTATTCTTTAAATAAAAATATAAATGCTCACAATGTGAGAATTTCCTTTGTCTAATATCACATCCTCATGGGCCATTTTTTTGTGTATTTGACTAAGAGAGCTACAGTGCTTTGCATGAGATATGAGTGGGAATGTTGGGAGCTGGGATGAATGAGCTAGGGAGGTAAGAGGAGGAGATGGGACGGGAAAAGCACTGCAATACAGTGTGAGGCTGAGACTGTGGAGAAGAGCACACCCCTCCAAGAATAAGGAATGGGTGAGATATTTTTAAGAACAGGGAAGTCCATTTTAACTTGTCTGAAATGTTGAAATGTGATGTCATTATTCCTTGGCCACAAACCCTCTGCAAGGTCAGCCTCAAACACACACACACACACACACACACACACACACACACACACACACACACACCTACCTACCTACCTATTCTGGGAAATGAGGTGATTGTGGAAATCCCACAGGGTGCTACAATACAGGAGGAAACGGCACTCACAAAAGATGAAACACACCCACGAGGGCAAGAAAGCAGAAATATGGGGTCATAGGTGACATGGAAAAACCTAGGTGACATGGAACACAGGTGCCCCAACATTTAAGGGATACAATAGGAGTTAATTTATCTTAAATCTTAAGTGAAAGATGACTCCCCCAATAAATTAAGAAATATGTAGACATCCCAGAGGCTGATACAGGTGTAACCACAAGAATTTTAAAATAAATATTAGAAATATGAAAGAGAAATAAAATATTGATTAAAATACAAGGGTACTTGTATTCTTGGGTACTTGGGGAAATGTATAGCAATTTGTAAACATATCATGGGAGACTGTGTTCAGATTTTTTCAAGACTGTCATACATATTGAAAAATAAAAATTATATATCAAAACACAATGACCCTGCACTCACCAACTGGACATCCGGATCAACGTGTTTCTGTATGGCGCCCAGGAACGCAGCTGGATTTTCTTGTACTTTGATGCTACATAAAAAGAGTAACTTTGAACTTATAAAATTCTCCCCTGAGTAGCACATGATCATATGTAGTTAAAATAATACAAATGGATTTTTATAAAAACTAGCAATTTGAAAAAAAATTATTAGAGAAAAGTGACAACCTTTTGAGTCTAAAATTGTTTCTCCCACTACAAAACATGCCAGAAATATTTAATAATCATTTATATTAGCTTTAAAATAGTTTGGTGGCAAATAAATTTTTTGGAATTGTACAGAATCCTTATAATTAATAATTCTGCTGCTCAAAATGAGGTTAAAAATGAACTTTTAAAATCATAAGTCACAATATCAAGTGTCTGAAACAAGATTTAAATTAAACTAGGATTAAGAGTTCTCTAATACCAAATCTCCATAAGAACTTTAAAATGAATATTTCAAAAATCATCAGGTTAATGAAACCAAGATGCTCAGCTGTTCTTGAATCTGTATGATTCAGACTAAAAGATTTTCTTTTCTTCCATGACAGCTTGTTTGGAGCCTGGAATATTTAGCCTTCATCTATCAAACAGTGAGCAAGTACTTATCAATTATATGTTCTATGCTTATAGCAAATTATAGGGTAGAGGCTACAGAAATGATTCCCACACAGAGGAATTTATAAATCCACTTTCCACTTTCTTTCTGTAGAATCAGCCTCTCTTACATGTGTATGATTGCTTGGCCCGATTCCCAGTGGCCTTTTAAAACTTGCCCACCAAGGGGCAGAACCACTGTCTCCTACTTGCTGATTCCAACCAGCTGTAGGAATGGCTTAACAGCTCTTAAAACAACCCAATGCTTCTGACTTTTCCAATTCAATCTCTTGAATCAGACTCAACCACTATCTTACTGTCCATTTCTTCTAATGCCATCTGGTAAATGTTTCAGATGGGAGAAACGATGCATATAAATATAACAGGTAAATGGATACTTCATGGGGGGTGGGGGTGGGAGGGAAAGATGGGATAAAACACAGACTTTCAAATAGAACAGGACAGAAACAGAAGATGGACATGAGCTTGCTCATGGAATTGGTGTGCGAAAGATGCCAGCCCAGGGTCTACTGACTGTGGCTTCTTACATTAATCTTTTCCTGCCTTATTAATTAGTTCATAGTTTAAGAGAAATTAGAGCAGGTGAAACTCAAACCAAGCCATCTGTTAACAGATTTGATAAGAGGAGAATTCTAAACTATGGTATAAAATGAGACTGGGGTTATCTGTGGTTTTCAACAATGCATGCACTGCTGATGTAATTAATTAGCAACCATATGTTTAAAGAATAATTTCCCACCCTGCCAATGAGGACATCTGCATCTCCAACATAACAAAGAAAAAAAAAGTATCTATTGCTCCTTACTAAGTATATGAAGCTCAACAAATGCAGCACGGCCAACTTCATGACTTTCCTAAAGCAAAGCAATATTCAGTTTGGAGCGCACGTGTGTGTGGATCCCTGACTAGGCTGAAAGCAACTTCTTTGTCTTTTTTATCCCTCCAAACGCGCACAGTATCTAACACACAGCAGATACTCAATAAGTGTTCAAAAACTAAATGAATGGCCTTGGTTTAATCAGAAAATTGTCTAAGTGACTAATTTTATTCTATAGTAACACAATCAGAAAAGCTTATTTCAGATCAATGTTTACATTTAATTTTAAAGCCTAAATTTTATGAAATAAGCCAGGAAATGCAATTTTATTTTTTTAAATATCCTGTTTGCTGTTAAGTTTCATAGATAACTAATATGAGAAAATTAAAGGAAAAAAGTTGGGCAGGTAATACATGGATTTATACCTGAATAGCACTGAAAAAACTTCAAGGTAATGAGACTATTTACTAAAAACTGGAAAAAAAAGTTTTACAAAGACCAACATAAAATATATTTTAACTGTATAAAATTTAATCATAGCAAAAATATTTTACTTACAACTATTTTCTTGGCACTTCAAACTAGGAAACTTTACTGAGATAAAGAAGCTTTTATAGGTACCTCAGCCCTTATTTCTTAGCTTCTAACCAAACCGAATTAATACATTAAAGAGGTTGGGATGATTTTCAGTGTATTCTCACATTTTGGGGTAGTCCACATTAAATCCCATAGAACTTCCAACTCTTCTTAAGCAGCTCAGAAAGTTCTCAGTCACATTTTCAGCTCTGCTGCTACATATAATCAACCATTTATTCAGAGATTTTGCACTTAAAATCTTGCAAGTTCGAATATCCTTGGACCAGTCAGCAGCAGACACAGGTTGACACTGAGAAAAATAATGATCATGACAGGGTTGAACACATTTATTCAGAAAGCAATTCAATAAAGACAGTGAAGATGGTCCACATTCACCGTAAGAGAACTATTTAGAACTATTTGCTGTTTAGACTCAAAACATCAACACAAGCACTGAACATCTGAACAGAATGCAAGTGCTTCCCGGGAGCAGAGGCATCTGAGCACCATCCCAGGTTGGCCACCGCATGGCTGCAGAGCCTTAGGCAAGTCCCTTTACTTCACAGACCTCTACTGTGTGGAAAAAAAAATCATCTGGTTCAAAGACCTCTAGGTTCCTTTCCACTCTAAGAATCTCTGACCTGTATTATGAATGGTGGCTCGGGTGAGCGGGCTGTCCAGTTTGGTCTCTTTAATCTAGGCATCTAGATCGCTCAAATAGAAAATGCTGACTACTGATACTCCAGGAACTCATACTAAAACTAACAACCCTACAGGGCAGTTAAGAATATATTTATGCAAGGAACAGCTACACCTAGGAGCAAAGATGAGGCCAGGACACAAGCTCCTCGCCCACTCTTGGAAGGTTCCCCAGATGACAGGAAAGACAAGCTCCCTGCATGGAAGAGGGGAGACTTTAGACTGGGCACCCTGATCCCTGCACTCTGATCCCTAGCCTTCTGCATATACCCATGGACTGGAAGTGAACGGAAATGTCCTTGGTATCTGAGACGGGAAGAGCCACTGTTAGAATTTAAAAGAAACACACTGTAGTCTAATTCCTTGGTGCTCAAAGTGTTGTCTTGGAACAGCACAACTCTCTCCTGAGAGCTTGTTAGAAATACAGAGTCCCGGGCCCCATCCCAGACCCTCTGAATCAGAATCTGCATTTTAACAAGTTCCCAGGTAATTCATCTGCACATGAATGTTCAAGAAGCCTTGTAATCCCTTGTCTTACAGACCCCAAAGCTGTAGCTGAGAGAGGTTATGGAGCCAGTTGGTGGCAATGACAGATTTAGAATGCTGGTCTTCTTGACGTTGCAACCAGAGCACTTTTCACCAAGCACTCTGACTTCCAACCACCCGCCATCCTCACAATGCCTTGCCATTAGGTGATTAGGCAGGGACTCCACTCCAGGAAGAGACCTTAGGCTGAGAACAGAGGGGAAGGGTTAGCCCCTCCATGGAGGGTTCTGTCTGGAGCCAAGGTTTATTCCCTTCCTTCACAGCCAGTATGAGGAGAGTCACACCCTCTCACCTATGCTCCTACATAGGGAGCTGGCAAAAGACCCAGGACAAATGCCGATGGCTCACTCTGAGGACCGTGGACCTTTAGCTTACTCATCTCCTAGGACCCAATCTCAGAAAAGGAGAATTGGTCAAGAAGTCAATGACCCAGTCACATCTAGCCATCTACCACCACTTCAAGAAGGCAGGTTCTCCCATTTTATGTTCCTTCTATGGAGCACTGTTTCCATGCCAAAAAAAAAAAAGCTGACAAATAGAGGACTTTACTTATAGAGATAGTGAGAGGTCATTTTAATGTTTAAATCCTGCTTCATATGCGGAGCTAAAATGAGCTTCTTTTTACCAATTCCTAACCAAGATCCTAATGGGGTCTACATTTTAGTACTTTATATAATTATGTGTGCTTTTGTTTTGTATTGTTTTTATAAGTAGTTTTTTTCAGCTTCTCCAATAAGGTTTTGGTAATTTAGAATAGATTATCAAAAGAAATTATGAAAAATCCCCATTCTGCCAACACAAACCAACTGCTGCTTAGTTTAAACTAATGTTTAAACATGTCAGCTTATTATATCAAATAGGGCAAGAAGAGAGCTTTTTAAAAGGAATAAAATATAATTAAATTTTAAAATGGGAAAAGTAGAAATGCAATGCACAATTTTGTGTAAAATAGATTCATTTCTTCCACTGAAGCCCTAAAGAACCAATGATTGGCCTCTCCAAGTTTCAGAACATCGTTCCCCCTAAATGCTATGGCTGGGGATGAGATCTAGGTGAATTTCTTCAGTTTATGACAACTGAGCAGCATTTTACTTTGGGATAAAAACAACTCTGATATCAGGAAACATAATTTATTGAAATTAACCTTCACCAACTAGCAGAATTTTCCCAGGTACTATGAAATTTTTTTTAGTAACATAAGAGTACTACAATGCTCAATAGTAGGTGGGCATGTTTTAATCACAATGGCTTGAAATGCCATTTTTTAATACATCTTTAAATGCGACGGATCGCACTGACTGGCGTAATCATGTGCTCTGGGGGCTGCTAAGCCCATACAAGTACACTGAAATTGAAGAGGAAAAGAGAGGGGACCTCAAGGTTTAGGACAAAGGGAGCACAAGAACATACTCATGGAGAAACCAAATTTACATTACAAGCCCACTTAGTCATTCTGGCATGTGATCGAACTTACACATAGTCAAGCAATTACTGTTAAATAAAAATAAAATCACAGCACTTACTATGTGGCCTTGTACTAATATTTTTTCTGAAGGTACAACCCGGCCGGTCAGTGATATCTGGCATCCGAAATGCAGCCCCCAGGTCTCTAGCTCAAAACGAGCATCCTTGTTTCTGTTGATAGAGTTGAGAGTAAAGTCACTAAAGTGCTTCTTTTCTAAAGAATTCTAATCATTAGAGACAATTACAACTTACTGAATTATTCAGAGGCTGATTTTTTTTTTTTTAGGATTCCTGACTTCTATTTCTATTCACTAATTTTATTTCTCCTGCTCTAAAGAATTATGGACGTGAGATCTGGGACTTACAGGGATGGAAAAGACTTGCAGGTGGCACACTAGCTGGCGAGGTAAGCCAGACAGGACTTACCTCCTACTGCTGACATTTAAGAATACGTGACCCCGATCAGACTTTTAACTTTTTGATCTGTGGTTTTCTTATTGGCAAAATGTATGGATTATAAAACTAGCTACTTCATAAGGCTGATATGAAGATTAAATACGACAATATATGGCAAGTGCCACCACAGTGCCTGGCAGATGCTGTGTGCTCAGTAAATGTAACACTAATAAACTGAAGAAAGAGATATTGTGGAGTCTCTGGATGTAGAGACATCTTCTGGAAATAACTGAATTTGTGGCTTGAGAGTAGATAGAGGATGATACAGAAAAGGAACACAAGAACCTTATAATTCAGAAGAGTCACAGGATAGATAGGACAGTGACAAGACTAAGAGGAGAATATTCGTATTAGTAATAATAACCACTTTATTTCTTTGCATAGTATTTTGAGGTTATAACTTAATAAGCTTTAATCATATCATGCATTATCTCATTGGATTATCATATATATCATAGATTACGATACATATGGTCATCGCTACCAGCTGGGAGCTCCTTGAGGAGAGCGATCATACTGACGTTGGGCCCTGGCATGTGTTGCACAGTAGCCAGTACACAGTGAGCCAGACACTCACAGAAGAAACTGATGTAATTCATGCTTTTATTCACCTATCAAAGCTTCCCCTCTCTGTTTAGGGAAGCTCAAACCTCTCTACCACTGACTTTCCACAACAGCTCATTATTTCCATCTACTCCTGTTATGTCTCATCTAGTCATAATGATGACTTTGAGTTAATTATTTTGACTTCAGTACTATCTGTCAAAGAAGAGATGGGTGAGGTGATCCCTGGTCAAAACACTGGGCTGAAATAAATGGGATTACTGGAAGGTGGCAGGGACATGTCAGGAAGACTAATCCATAAAGGGAGAGAACAAGGAATAAGTCAGAGTGAGTCTGGGGAACATCCAGGATAAGTGACATAAAGAGTAACCATGAAATAGAAAATTATGAAACCATAAGCATTATAATAGAAATATACATTTATCATATAGAAACATTAAAAAAAAAGCAAGTTACAAAACATAATGCATAGGCCCTGGCCAGGTAGCTCAGTTGCTTAGAGCATCATCCTAATACACCAAGGTTGTGGATTTGATCCCAGGTCAGGGCACGTACAGGAAGCAACCAATGAATGCACAAATAAGTGGAACAACAAATCGATATTTGTCTCTCCCTCCCTCCCTCCCTCTCTCTCCCCTCTCTTTCTCTCTCTCTCTCAAATCAATAAAAGTTATTTAAAAAAAACATAATGTAAAATGTCATGCCATTTCCCTAAAAATAACATGATTATATGCATTTGAAAATATCTGAAAGAATATACATCATTCATTCAATTATAATTCATTCATTTATTTAATAAATTTTACAGAGTACACATACACACACACCTTTTTGTTTTGTATGTAAATTTCTAAATTCTTCCTTCAAATTTTTTCATCTTTAAAGAAAAAATTTCTTTAAAGAAAAAGAATGAAAAAATCATTCTACAACAATGTTGCCCAGTAGAAATATACAGCAAGCCACATATTTAATTTTAAAGTTTCTAGTAGCTGCATTAATAAGTAAAAATTAACAAGTAAAATTATTTTTTAGATATGTATTATTTAACCCAATGTATCTAAAATGTAACCATTCCAAGATGTGGTATTATCCACATTTTAAGTGCCCAATAGTTACACGAAGCTATCATGCTGGACAGTGAAGTTTTAGGAGGTCAGAAGGGAAACAGGGAGAGGCTTTCCCTCATGGAGTACAGATAACTGTCATAAATGAGGGCAGGAATGCCACTGAGAATCAGGTGGGCTGAACCAAAGGGCACACAGGTATCCCTAAGTTTAAACAGTCCATAATGGGGTTTTCCCAATGACCAGTGTGCTGAGGCCACTCTACTAAGATCTGAACATTCCTGACGCTGACTGTTGGGGGCCTGGAGTGGTTTTAGAGCATTTTGTTTTTAAAGTTACAGTCCTCTTTCCTCTTCTTTTTTCAAACTTTTATCCAGAACCTAACTGCATTAAGTGGATGAAAGCAGAGCCATCTAGCTGAAGCAGGGTGGTAGTTCTGCCAGAGTAGCCTTCACCTGCCTCCCTGCAACCTGTAGGCCTGGGGTATCCTGGGTGACCCTCTGGCCCTGGACAAGCAATTCAAAAGTGCCTTGATCGGAAACAATAGGAATGAGACATTTTCATCAGGGAATGCAACATTTTATAGATCATCCCATTCTACAAACTAGGCCAGAGGCAGGGTGCACCCTGGTCCTAGTGAGATGTCTGGTACCTCTGGATGTCATCGGCAAGCCTAGCCAGACGCTGCTGCCTTCCTGTGGGACTGAGACGCATTTCTTCAGCCACAGCTTTCATCAGCTGGAAATTAGAGGTTGCCTGGCTAGTCAGTCCTATTAAGCATAAACAAAAATAAAGTAAGAAAAATGAACACTGTACAATGTAACCGCAGCCCATCTCAGGCACAGAGTAAGCTTTTCACTGAAGCTGAATCAGATAGCACTCTCCAATAAAAATGCAAGCCGTGTACGTCATTTTACTTTTCTAGTAGCCATATTTAAAACACACACACACACACCCAAAAAAGAAACAGATGACAGACAGATGAGCCCTGGCCAGTGTGGCTTAGTTGGTTGGGTGTTGTCCTGCAAACTGAAAAGTTGCCAGTTTGATTTCAGGTCAGGGCACCTGCCTGAGTTGCAGGTTCAGTCCCCAGTTAGGGCACGTATGAGAAGCAACCAATTGATGTTTCTCTCCCTCTCTTTCTCCCCCTCTTTCCCTCTCTCTAAATCAAAAATATATAATTATAAAAAAAGAAACAGGTGAAATTATGTTAAATAGTATATATTATTAAATTCAATATATCCAAAATATTATCATTTCAACATGTAATCAATATAAAAAACTTATTCAGTTATTTTCCTTTTTTTCATACTGTCTTCGAAATCTAGTCTGAATTTTACACTCACAGCACCTCCCTATTTCCTCAGTTACACTAGTCACATTTCAAGTGGTCTGCAAACACACGTGGTTACTGACTACCACAGGGGACTGTGCAGATCTAGAATATCAGAATACCACTAACAATGAGCATCCCTCCCTTCAAGGAATATATCCTACTGAGTGTTTCTAATCACAAAACAAACATGCACATGCCATACTGATGTAGGCAATACAAATATGTAAAGAGTAGAAAGTCCTCCCTTCTTTAATCCCACCCTGCTAATCAAATATCAAATAAACATGATTAAAAGGACTCAAGACTGTTAGTCAGTATACAGGGAAGATTACCTTTTGGAAGCACATGCAAAAAGAAAATAAAGATGATTTTGTCACAAACAGTATTCCAGAAGAAAAACTCATATCACTTCCTAAACTAGTGAAGTTCAAAAAATGGCAAAGCACAATGGCTTGGTTTTAGGAAAATATCTGGGGCCTATTTTACATCAAAATAACAAATGGAATACATGAGATAACTGAGCAATTTTGAAAGGGCACTCTATCCTCCCACTTTCTCTACTATCAAATAAATTACTTAAGGCTCCTCCTCCAAGGGGTTCAATCAATGCTCTGGCACGCAGCTAACTGAAGGAGGTTCTGCCCACTGCTAAGTATCAGAAACCTGTGGTCAAGAACCTGCTAGAGTATAAAACATAAACATTACCTGTTAGAAAGCAGAGCTCGGGTATCAGGTGGACCATCCGAGCCTCAGTGTTATTTCTCTTGCTTTTCAACAGACTAACAAGCATTGGCTGATGTAGGTCAGATAGAGTAATATCATACTGCTATAGAATGCAAGATTAATGGGGGACAAGTTAATATGGAAACACTCTAAAATAAGCATCTTTGCTTATAAGCAACAAGGTAATTGTAAAATGAACACATAAGCAAATTTTTTCAATGAAGAAAAAAAAATCCCATGGTTACCTACTCATTTCTGCTTCCTTCCTCTCAAGTTC
Source organism: Anoura caudifer (assembly GCA_004027475.1). Lineage (NCBI taxonomy): Eukaryota > Metazoa > Chordata > Mammalia > Chiroptera > Phyllostomidae > Anoura > Anoura caudifer. Next base: position 74,630 of record PVKU01005071.1, read on the forward strand.
TATCTTTATATCTGAGGGCCAGTTTTTAATTATCTTTCACAGGGTGACATCATTTTATTTTGTTTGTAATCATATCCCTGCTCTCTTCTGGGTTCCATCTAGAACAGCCTCCAGCTGGCTCCATACACAGGTCAGTGACCTTCTGGAGCTGAGTCCAGGCCAGCGTTCCCACTACTGACGACGAGGCAGGCTGCCCCATGCGTAACTGACTGGCTCTATGCACCTGTATTCTTGAAAATGCCTATACACAAGCTGGAGGCAAGCGTTCTATTAAGTCAACCTCAGACTTCCTCAAAGAACACAACTGTCCTTAACTTCCACGATTGCAAGATGTTGTAGGAAAGCAGCTTTGAAGTCTGACAAATGTGAATCTGATCCCCAAACCTTCTACTTAATTGTACTGGGACACTGGGGGAGGCATCTCCCTTTCCTCTTCTATCAAATGAGGAGAACAGTAGCTCAGTAGTACCCATGTAAACCACTAGCATCGTGTCTGGTTTTTAATGAACTCCCCCTAACTTACTCCCTTTTCCTCTCCTAGGCTTGAATTTCAACATTTCACTTTGCCCGAAGTTCATTTCTCTTCCAAAGGCAAGAGTTCCAATTAACATTCATCTCCAGTATAATTTACTCAGCACTGATGACAGGACAACTGGAATTATAAATTATAAAATGCCTGGGCACCATGTGATGCTGATATCAATAATTACAATTAAGCAAGACGTGAGACTTTCTCCATTTCGATAAGGACTTTTAGTCATTAAAATAAAAAAACGATTCAGAAAATTGCAATTTATGGTGGCGATTGGGACTCAAGTTACAGCTAAAAAGCTTAGGAAAGCCTTTGTAGAAGGAAGAGTTTTTATACATGACTTCATTAATTCAGTACACATCTTGTGCCTACGGTGTTCCAGGAGCTGCAGCGGGTAATTATCCATAAAGCAAGGTAGATGAGAAGCACAAACAACAACATGCCAAGTGCTTATATTTTTCCTTCTCTAACCTTAACAAACCTATGAGGCAGATATTATCATCATCCCCTTCATAGATGAGGAAACACCATCAGCAACTAGGCAACTTTTCCAAGGCCCCATAACTGGACATTAGCACAGTCGGTACTTATCCCCAAAGACTTGGGGACCTCTGCTTGTTCCACCACTCAGTACTGGCTCCCAGGGGCAGGGAGGGGCTAGGGAGGGAGAAATGCTGGTGGTAGTAAAACAATTTATGGCTCTTAAATCAGGGAAGGGGTTTATGAAGGAGGCAGAATCCAAAGAGATTGTGGGGGTATAAGGACTCCAGGGTAACAACTCGAGCAAAACACATTCCAGGAAGAGAGTATTCTATTTACCTGGGGCATGGCCAGGAATTCTCCCTGCTACATTATGTCATAAGGTAAACCCTCTCCCTTGCCCCAATTTTCTTAGCATTGGAAAATATGGTTCATGATAAGATAAAACAGAGAAATACAAAGGTCAATATCAACATGTCTTCTACTTTGAAAGTGGGCTACCTAATAATTTAGTGATCCTTTTCTGGACAGAGAGAAAGACATTTGAGAAAAAGGCAATTTTGTTTCTTTTTCTCTTCAGTTATGACATAAATGTAGTGAACATGACTCACTTCAAAGTGAGTGGGATTTTACAATCATTTCTTTTCAGGATGTCACAGGTCCTAAAATCCATCTGCTCAAAGGAGAAAGAATTTAATCACACAGAAGAGAAACTCAAACATCGAACAAACTGTGTGTCTACAAATAAACGCTATGGAGCACATTTTATGCACAAGATGCGTTGCGAGGCACTGGGCATCAAGGGTTAGCCAAATGCCACCCCTGTCCTAGAAGGAAGAGGTGCTCCGGAAGCAGTGTGACAAGTGCTTGGAGCACAGCCAGGCTCATCTGTGACTGTGACGGGAAGCAGAGTCAAGAGAGGACTTCCCTAATGAGGTGACCTTTGACCGCCAGGCTAGGATTTCCCTGGTGGTGAAGGACAAAGGTATGGTGTGGCTTTATGCAGATATCTAGTGAACCTGAGCAAAGCTGGGGAGCACTTAGTGACAGACATCAAGTAGACTGGGTGACAGCAGCATGGGATGCCTGATGAGAATGCTGTGGGAGACGAGGCTCAAGTAGAGACAGGGCCAAACTGTGACACTAGAGATGAAGAGGGGAGGCTGGGAAAAGGGGGGCAGGGTCTCTGCCATTCACCCAGCGCTCACAATGTGTGCAGGTTCCGGGCTAGATGCCCTGCACGCACTATTATCTCGCACACTGGTTTCTCTGCACCGTGAAGGCAGGCAAATGACTCCCTGGCACAGACAACACTTCACGTTTAGCGATTTGCTCAAGGTTACACAGCTAGTACCAGGACCATCTCATCCCAGAGTTTGTGCTCTTAACCACATCTCTGGGCAGTGTTTCAGAGAGCTCTCCCTGGTGGCAGTGAGATGACAGGTCACAGTGAGGAGAGGGCTGGGGCTGGGAGACCACAAAAGGGTGACCAAAAGGCCCCAGGTGGGAATCTGTGAGAGGTTCTGTATTGAGGCAATGAGTAGGGTGGGCAGGGGTGTGGGTTCCAGGGCTAATTCAAGGATAAAAAAGGTAGCACCCATCTTGGTGACAACCAAGGGCGGGGGGAGGGGGGGAGGGTGAAACAGGGCAAGGAAGCAAATCCCAAGGAGAAACACATGAGAAAGACAATGAATTCAGTATGAATTACGTTAGTCTGAGATGTCTGTGGGATAGTCACGCCAAGATAGTTTGAAAATAGAGACAACTATGTCATTTAGAAATGAGGGCAAGGCAAAAATACTATATTTGAGAGGTCTCAAAATACAAAGAAAAGATCCTACACATGGGAATCATGGTGAATAATAGCATTTAAGGTTTGGGGAAAATTAGTGGGGAAAAACATTTAAAAAATAAAGGCTGAGAAGAAAACAATCTGAAACCTAGCAGAGAACCACCAGGGATGTGCCCCAGGTATCCAGGTGAAAGTGGTCACTAGTGTCAAATGCCATCAAAAGCCCATTAGGATGAGAAGAGTAAGTGAATTTGACCTTTAAAGATCAATTTCTGTAGCAGCCCAACCAGACACCAGACTTCAGGAAGAACTGAAGTGGTGCTAGGAGCTGATGTAGGTGACGACCTTCTAAAGAAATTAGCTAAGGAGAAAAAGGAAACAGCTTTTCTTGAAGGTGTAGAAAGGTGACAGAAAGGTTTTTGCTTTGTGTTTTTTAAAAATAGCTGTGAGAGTGTTTTCAGACTCTCTGGAACACAACTAAGCACATTAAAAGAAGGAGCCTCTGAAGGTGGAGGTTGGGGCAGAGGTAACCTTGCTAATTGTGAATCAAACTTCCAGAGACAGCAGAAGATTCCATCAATGAATGTTTGCGTGTCTACTACATGCAAGGCGCTGTGCCAGCCCTGAGTGAAGCCCAGAAGGGGAGTAAGACCATTCACATCCTGCCCACAATAATTTTATGCAGGGAAGGGGGGCCTGGGGAGAGCGTCATAGGGTTCCCCTAAGAGTTGACAGCTGAGCTGAGTATTGAGGGTGTTCAGTGACTAGCTGGCTGTGAAGGGGTGTCCAGGAAGAGGAAGCAACATGTGTGAAAATGCAAAGGGAAGTAACCACAGAACATACAAAGAAAACAGGAGTGGTAGGAGAAGAGACTCAAGAGGCAGAGAGGGGTCATATCATAAATGGCCTTGGAAACTCTGCCCAGGAGCTTAATTACATCTGGCTCCTAAGAAAGAAGGGAACCACGGAAATATTTTAAGCAGGGAAGTGACGTTACCACATATGCTTTTAAGGGAGATGACTCAGCCTACAGGAAGAAGGACAACAGGAGACAGGATGAGGATCCTGTCCAGGATCTGGGCCTAGGCAAGGATGGTAGGGATGGAGGAGAAGGGACAAGTCAGAGAATGATGGTGGAGGCACACTCAGCCTGACAATTTAAGGAACCTGTTGGACTTGGAAAGGAATAGGGAGACTTCTCTGAGCTAAGGGGAAGGGAGATGAGGAAGAAGGGGACAAAGTCCTACCTGCTTGTAGTAATCCACATAGGTGATCTCTGTGCCATCCTGCTTCTGAAAGAAGTCCGTGGGCTTCACTGACCAGTCAATGTCATCAATGCGATAGGTCTTGTTATTGTATCTGGTGCATGCAGGAAACTTTTAATTTTTTTCCAAATCATACAAGATATACAGCAATTTTACTTCAATTTTAATTCGAAGTATCAGATTCCAGATTTCATAAATTATGAAAGAGAGTAACACAAAATAGTCACTAAAAAAAAAAAGATCAGTTCTTCTCTGAGAAGAATAATTATTAACTCTTCGGTCTGCACTGGCAAGGGTGTCCAACACCGGAAGAAGAAGAGCTGTGTTGGGCCACACATGACATACACAAACACTAACAAAAACTGATGAGCAAAAAAAGGTTTTAAGTAAATTTATGATTTTTGTTGGGCTGCATTCACAGCCATCCTGGGCTGCATGTGGCCCGCGGGCAGCGGGCTGGACACCCCACAGGAAGACTACTGTGTTCCAACAACACTGGGAGGGAAGTTGTTAGACCACAAACTCTTTTTCTCACTGATAGACACTCTGACTTCAGGTAGCTCATTCTTCAAAGCTGGAAGGTCAAACCACTGTTTGATATTTTCCCATCAGCTTCTGGTGCCACACTGATTTTTTCTGAGCCCCTAGATAGCTTTTCCAATAACAAACACATAAAGAGGGCTGATCTGGGGTGCTGCTCTACCTTCCATCTAGGGCTGGCCCTCAGCAAAATGCAAAGCAGGTCAGCTAAGATCACTCTAAGCTCTTTGTCCTCTTCAGAGCTGTGTGGCTGCAATGTCTCCTGTGCCTCCCTGCCTCGGGACAGAAACTTCTTTGTCAGGTTTCTTTCTTCAAGGCTCTTGGTAGCTGGGAGGTGACTTTACAATGCTGGATAAATCAATCACGAAGTCAAGATGGGATAAGAAGGCAGCTTTCTCACCCCAGCTAGTGTGGAATTTAAACAGTCCCACCTTTGTGCTCTGTAAGCCAGAAAAACAATTTTCTGTGGAAATTCTCAGGCAGACTAGAAGGGCAGCAGGTCCTCTAGAGAGAGTGCTGTGAGCTAGTAACAGCATATGGTAAACTTTTCAGTACTCAGGAAGCCACCTCCTCTGCTCATGTGTAATTCAGTTCAATGTGCATAAGGGGCAAATTTTATACAGACATACCTAGAGGCTTGAAAGGTCTCAGCCTTAAAGACCTCATATGCATACAGAAGATGAGACATGGGCCTAACGGTCTATCCCATACTGTCATTAAGTGAAATAAAATAGCTATAAAGCAGTGGCTCCCAGCAACATGCTACAGGAGCAGCACAGGGGAGGGAACTGAGTCATTCCAACTGAGTGGACAAGAGGCTTCAGAAAAGCAGTAATGTTTGAGCTGGCCTTTGTGGAAGTAGAAATTTAAGAGGCAGAATTAAGGGTAGGGAATCTGTTAAGGTAGGACAGATAGCAAACAAAGGCAGGGAGAAGGAGGGATACTTGTCCCACCCACTGACTCAGCAGGCCTCTGTATATCTTTTCCACTATCTAGGAAAGGAGACCTTTGAAACTGCTTTCATCCCAAGGCCTGAAAGTCCCCAAGGGCCCATAGTGCCTAAAGGAAGAAGTCCATTAATACCTTTGAGTATTCACACCTTGTCCTAGAAAGCTAACATTACATTTATCTGTTAATAAATATGTAACTTCTTCACCCAGCCCCACAGGCCACCACCTTTATAAGTCAGCAGGCCCCAGAACTAGGGTGGGGGTGGAGCATGGTATTCCTCTCTTTGGCCACTGGGCCAGGCCTGAGGGCACTCTGTGCTTAAAACCCCAGCCCTCACCACCCCTATGTTTGCCACCTGACCTTTGGCCTCCCTGACCTTCACTGTCCTTACCCTGCTTCAGTCCCCCACACCCACCTTAGCTAGGCCTGTTCTATTCTAGGAGAACGGATCACCGATAAACCCTGCTTGCATGCTAACAGACTCACAGAGCTTTAATTCTCTACTGCATTGGTGGGAAGAACTGCATTTCTAGGAGTTTCTCCAGTAACAAATCCAGGCAGAGGTACTAAAGCAGCGAAGTGGACAGTACTGGGGGTGGGGGGAGGGGTAGAACAAGAGATAAGGCAGGACCAGGTCAGACTGTGGACAGTCCAGAATGCCAATCGAGAAGATCTGAACTCTAGACAACTAAGAACAGCCAGGCCCTCTAAACAGGACAGTGAACTGATCAGATCTGTGGTCAGGCCAATATCCTTGAGACAGGCCAGTAAGCCAGGACAAATGGAATAGAGAAACTGAGACAGTTAAACGGCCAAGCAGTTTACAGCCAGCCACCCAGTCACACTCAAAATTCTATCTGCCCTAACCAAGAACACTTAAGAGTGAATGGTTTATATGTTTCCTCACCAACCAGAGGGTAAATAGCTTAAATCAGCCCACTCATGGACATAAATAGCAGAAATCCAATTAGTGCCATTTGTGCTAACCACACCCAAGGACAGATGAAGTTAAGGGAACAAATCTCATTTTGGTACATCAGCATAAAGTTGATGAATATTCTATTGAGACTATCCCCTAAGACCTTCCCTAAACTCCTAGCCCTTAAAAACCCTCAAAACAGAGGGCCCAGTGTGTCCTCTCTCTCCAGGGAGCATGCCAGCATCTTTCTTCTCTGCCTCTCCCCACCTTCCTCCCCCATAGGCACACATCTCCTAAACCGTAAGGGTCCCAGGGGAGCAGTGGACAGCAGCAGCTCATCCTAGGCTAACCCCCAACCCTGTCTCCAAGGCCCCATTTTCTCTGACTTCTCAGTGAGTCAAAGCAGCCCTGCCGAGGCTCATTTCTTACCTACATTTTTAGGGAACCAATGCAGCCCCACCTGGGCTCTCCTGTTGCTTCTATGCTAAGCCCTTTCTTGTTTCACTGTCCCCAGCTTTGGTACTGTCAATCACATGGACTCGTGGTGTGAAATCTTTCCTACATGAAGTCAAGAACCCACACACTACCAACTGGCTGGCAGGTCCCTATCCCGTAATACCCTGATGCTATTCCTGTTCCCAAATACCATAAATAACTCATTCTCTAGGGAAAAGTTTATTTAAAAGCAGGCTTTTACCTTGTAAGGACAATGAGCCCAAGTAGCTGCTTTTCACACATGTGGGTAAAGCCAGACATGCCAGTTTGGTAGCAGAGACCAGTCATGAATTCCAGAACAGTCTCATTCCGGAGGATTTTATAACTTACATCAGCACTAAACAAGAGCTGGCTTTCAAACTGTGACACAGAAATGGCAAACCCAGGCCAAAGGGACAACCTTAAAAAAATAAATAGAAATGTAAAAGCCATATCAGAAAAACAATAAATAGCTTTATTTTTTAATTTTTATTGTATTTTTTCTGTTACCAATATCCCCCTTATAACCTTTTTCCACCTCCACCCACTCCCCTACCCTCCATAATCACTACACTAAACATTTAGTGTAATCACTACACTAATCACCAGGGTCAGTGGTTTTTACATCCCAATTCTCTAGATTTTTGTGAAATAATTTTTTCCTTAGTCTACTTTCTTCCAGGTACTGACTAAAAACTTTCGATATCTCCAGCTGGAATGTCTTTAAACATATATAAGATTAAATATATTCCTGTAGAGCAGGTTTCTCAGTCCTGACACTACTAACATTTTGGCCTGGATAATTTTTTGTTAGGGACTGCCCTGCACGTTGCAGGATGTTAATGTGCATCCTGGCCTCTACCTGCTGGATGCCACTAGCAGACCCCCAGCTAAAACAACCCAAAATGTCTACAGGCATTGCCAAATGTCCCCTGGGGGACAAAACTGCCCCAGCAAAAATTGATATGTTTATCGAGAACCACAGCATGAAAACAAAGCATACTGACTCAGTGGTGAAGATGGGAGGGAGACTTAACAACGAGATAAGGAAATAACTGAAGTGGCCCTGGCTGGTGTGGGTCATTGGATTGAGTGCCAGCCTACAAACCAAACGGTCGCTGGTTCGATTCCCAGTCAGAACACATGCCTAGGTTGTGGGCCAGGTCACCAGTAGGGGATGCGTGAGAGGTGACCGCACTTCTCCCTCCTTACCTCTCTCTCTAAAATTAAACAAATAAAAATCTTTTTAAAAAAAGGACTAAAATGGTATCATGTGCAGACATACAAAACTGTAGCAAGGCTACAGTTCCTTCCCACATTTATTAATATTACAGACTGGAGCTTCACACAAGAAAAAGTAGCTAAAATTGCATGGAAGGATAAATATTTTTTTAAATCATTTTGGTTTATATTTTGTGTACTTCATTCACTGCAATACTAAGCCAGTCTTCACCCACTCCAGCTCAGTACGCACTGGACCTGTGAGAATTTCTAATCCAGCTGGAAAGATAAATTAACAGCATGCTTTACACAGACCACTCAGACAGACTGAACTAACATTTGGAAAACCCCAATTTTTCCTCCACTTGGCAGAAGGCCAAACACACTATCCTCATCTTCAACTGATACAGAGAGATCTGATTAAGATAACTCAGATCACGGGGAGAAGTAGGAAGGGGCTCTAGGAGGAGTTTGCGGAGGCAATTGTGGGTGGTCTAGGACGAGATTGGCTGAGAAGTTGAATGCCTCCAGAGCCAACAGAAATACCAAGGAGAGATCTCAGGCTCGCTCTAGGATGCCTGGATGATGGTGTTGCAGCTACCTGCATTTCCCAATGGGCAGTATTTTATATGGAAAGGAAGTCTGGGCACAGCCTAGGATTAGGCTGACCTGGCAGAGGGTGGCAGGTTTATTTTTTGAGTGTTCTAGAGGGGATGAGCTGAGTCAGAAGCCTGCCATTCTTCCAAAATTGTGCAGTTTTTGTATCTTATGTTGTTTTTAGTTCATAAACTGACCCTAAAGAAACAAGATAACTAGTAACAGGGGAAATGGAAGGAGAACTCAGGTGTTAGCGTTTAGCTTTAATTGATAGGTTTAAGTGATGGAAGCGGTGACTTGATAGGCTTAAGTAACTGCTTTTGAATAAAGACTCCTTTATCACCAAACCTTTGCCTCTGGAATTTTTGCCTAGAGGGCAGCAGCAGGCTGCAGGACCCCAGTTGCTGTTCGGTAACACTATCCTTACAAATTTCTCCCTTTGCTAACACATTTGTCTCTGGGCTGCTGGCTGTCTTTAGCTTGGCCACATACTTGGAGAGCTGAGTAACAACCAGTTCAAGGCTTAGCTCAGCACTTTCTCAGCAGTGTCTGCTTCCCAGTTTGGGGTGAAAATTCTGCATGTGTTCCTAACAGTTCTATCCTTCCCTAGGAGTTTAGTTGGCTTGTTTATCTGACCTCTACTTACCCATATCACCCAACCTGGCTATGCTAACTAACTTCCTGTCAGCAAGAAAACAGAGCATACCAACCATGTAGTATAACATAATATAGCTTATTCTGCTTTCATTATTACTTATCACACATGGAAAATTCAGTTTCTGAAGTCCTTAACACACTAAGAAACCTGGCTGCTAGCTTCAGGTCAACACTCACCATTCTATAAAAAACTTGAAAATTAAAAAAAATCCATTACTTTTCAGACCATGTGCCCTCATAGGAGGCCTAACAGTTTAATACTGCATCATACATTATGATGCTCACATTATAAGTACTTCAGAGTAACAGAAAATATAAATAAACCTACTTGTGCTGGGGAATTTCCACTGGCTCAGAAGGCTTATAGAAGTTCCGTCCTATTTGGTACATGGACAATTTCTTTAAGATCCTGCAAGTATATATTTTTTTATTCTTTGGTAAACATAAGTGAATAGCAGTGTAATTCCAAGTCTGTACCAATCCTGAACATAATGATAAAAATATGCAGAAAGCACAGAACTCTTATTCTTATAGCACAGGGAAGTTTGGATACTAAATAGACACATGGGTGTATGTATCAGAACAATCGCTTCTTCATATTTGAGAATGACACCACTGAAATAATTTTTACCTGACTGAGTTTAACTGCAATGACAAGCACGCGGTCACTTAAACAGTTATGACTGCGGCTGTAACATTTCGGTCAGCACGAATGGAGCCAAGCCACATCTGAAGGCTCTTCTGGCCTCTTCCCTCTTTTGAGATGAGAAAGGATGTTCCCAAGGGGGCTGCTCAAGCTGTCTGGGTGCTACCAAAAAACACGAGTGCCTCTTTGGCAACTGGTCCTGGCAGCTTTGGAGTGGGGCACATCACTGATCTGAGGCTGCCCAGTCCACACAGGAAACGTTAAGAGTTTCAAGTCAAAAAACAGGGGCTCTGACTGTGTGATTTGGCTCTAAATGTCCCTAAGCCTCAGGCTACTCATCTGTGAAAAGTGAATTTTCATAGTACCTAGTTCAGGGCACTCAAGTGAGGATCAAGTAAGACCAAACACAAGTGAAAGGGCTTTCTAACTGCAAGCACCTTCGCAAGGTTAGCTGACTTAAAATGGTCCCCTCTCAGGAGGGCACATGCAAGACTGGCTTCTGAAGAGTGTGACACAGCACTGAACTGAAGCCCAGGTAAGATCTAAAGGGAATGGCAAGAAATATGACCAGGATGAGGAAAATGTGTAGGGGAAGTTCCTTCATGTGCGCTACTCAGCAAAACCCAAAACTCCCATCCACATCTGTCCAGAAGTCAGTGTGGTGCGAAGGACTCGAATCTTAGGTGAACAGCTCATCTTACTGATCCGCATCAGTAACATGGAAAACAGTGGTTTGCATGCTCTGTATATCCATGTGTCACCTAGTAAGCTTGCTAAAAACATGGATTTCCAGACCCTGTTCATGAAATTCTGTTCACTGGGTCCATTGTGGGGCAGGGAATCTGCATTTTATCAACCCCACCCAGCCCCCAAGATGACTTTGAAGTAAATGATCCACATCAGTTTGAAGAACACTGAAAAGTATAGTCACCACCTTCCTTCTGAGTCCACTCCTCCACCCCCCTCCCCACAGCACCTCCAAGTGAAAGCACACTGCAGATGGTGGTGGCCTTTTACACTAAAATAAATCAATTAGAAGAAAAATAAATGCTTCAGTACTAATCCAGACATACTCAACCTTTTAGAGGAAGGGGTACAGGGTACAGAAAAGGAAGAGAAGGAAAAAGGCACCTTCCCTGCTACCACAGAGATAGCACAACCCCTGAGTTCTTTGTCTCAATGCAGACAGTACTGGATAACAATGATGAATGCTGGCTACAGGTTGTGGCGCACATTACTGCACAAGTGCATGGAAAACTGCCCTAAGGATGACATTGTTGCTGGCATATTGCCTACAAAATGGTTGATTATCTTGCTACACAGGCTCTATGCTGTAAGGCATCATTAGCCTAAATTAAATTCACATTTAAGACAACTTACTTTTTAAAGATGATGCTGAAGACCTGGATGCACACGGGGGAGCTTGCTGGCAGCTCCTGCGTCAGAGTGATAGTTATCTTTATAGTCTCACCTCTCCGAGTTTCACTTGATAATTCTGTGACCTGGGAAAAGAAGTATTTTTTTAAAATTTATTTTAATTGTTGTTCTTGTACAGTTTTTTTGTCTTTTACTCCCATCCCAGCCCAACGCCCCAGCCCTCCCCACCTCCCTCCCATTTCCACCCCCCTAGTTTTTGTCCATGTGTCCTTTATACTTGTTCCTGTAAACCCTTCTCCTTTCCTCCGATCTTCCCTCCCCTCTCCCCTTTGGTGACTGTCAGTCTGTTCTCAATTTCAGTGTCTTTGGTTATATTTTGCTTGTTTGTTTTGTTGGTTAGGTTCCTGTTAAAGGTGAGATCATATGGTATTTGTCTTTCACTTCCTGGCTTATTTCACTTAGCATAATGCTCTCTAGCTCCATCCATGCTGTTGCAAAGGGTAGGAGCTCCTTCTTTCTTTCTGCTGCATAGAATTCCATTGTGTAAATGTACCATAGTTTCCTGATCCATTCATTTACTGATGGGCACCTGGGGTGCTTCCAACACTTGGTTATTGTAAATTATGCTGCTATGAACATTGGGGTGCATAGGTTCTTTTGGACTGGTGTTTCAGGGTTCTTAGGATATAAGCCTAGCAGTGGGATTGCTAGGTCAAAAGGTAGATCCATTTTTAGTTTTCTTAGAAAATTCCATACTGCTTTCCATAGTGGTTGTACCAGTCTGCAATCCCACCAACAGTGCACTAGGGTCCCCTTTTCTCCACAACCTCTCCAAACACTTGTTTGTTGCTTTGTTTATGATGGCCATTCTGACTGGTGTGAAGTGGTATCTCATTGTGGTTTTAATTTGCATCTCTCTGATAGCTAGCAATATTGAGCATCTTTTCATGTGTCTCTGGATCCTCTGTATGTCCTCCTTGGAGAAGGTCTGTTCAAGTCCTTTGCCCATTTTTAATTGGGTTGATTGTCTTCTTAGAGTGGAGTCGTGTAAGTTCTTCATATATTTTGGAGATTAAACCCTTGTCTGAGGTATCATTGGAAAATATGTTTTCCCATACAGTCGGTTCTCTTTTTATTTTAATACTGTTTTCTTTAGCCGTGCAGAAGCTTTTTATTTTGATGAGATCCCATTTGTTTATTCTTTCCTTTATGTCCCTTGCTTTAGGGACATATCAATAAAAATGTTGCTGTGTGAAATATCTGAGATTTTCCTGCCTATGTTCTCCTCTAGGACTTTAATGGTGTCACGGCTTATATTTAAATCTTTTATCCACCTTGAATTTATTTTTGTGTATGGTGTAAGTTGGCGCTCAAGTTTCATTTTTTTGCACGTAGCTGTCCAGTTCTCCCAACACCACTTGTTGAAGAGGCTACTTTTACTCCATTTTATGTTGCTGCCTCCTTTGTCAAATATTAATTGACCATAGAGAATTGGGTTTATTTCTGGGCTCTCTGTTCTATTCCACTGGTCCATGTTCCTGTTTTTGTGCCAGTACCAGGCTGTTTTGATTACAGACTGGTGCCTTGTAATACAGTCTGGTGTCAGGTATTGTGATCCCTCCTATTTTGCTCTTCTTTCTCAAAATTGCTGCAGCTATTCGGGTCATTTATGGTTCCATATAAATTTTTGAAGTATTTGTTCTATGTCTGTGAAATATACCATTGGTACTTTCATAGGTATTGCATTGAATTTGTAAATTGCTTTGGGTAGTATGGACATTTTGATGATGTTGATTCTTCCAATTCATGAACACGGTATATGTTTCCATTTGTTTGTGTCTTCCTTGATTTCTTTCTTCAGTGTTGTGTAGTTTTCTGCATACAGGTCTTTTACCTCCTTGGTTAGGTTTATTCCTAGGTATTTTATTTTTCTTTTTGCTATATCAAATGGGATTTTTTCTTGATTTCTGCTTCTGCTCTTTCATTGTTGGTATACAAAAATGCCTTTGATTTCTGGATATTGACTTTGTATCCTGCTGTTTGGCCAAATTCATTTATTAGGTTGAGCAGCTTTTTGGCCGAGTCTATAGGATTTTCTATGTATACTATCATGTCATCTGCAAACAATGATAGTTTTGTTTTCTCGATTTGGATTTTCTCGATTTTGTTTTCCGATTTGGATGCCTTTTTTCCCCTTTTCTTGTCTAATCACTGTGGCTAAGACTTCTAATACTATATTGAATAGAAGTGGTCAAAGTAGACCACCTTGTCTTGTTCCTGATCTTAGTGGAAAAGATTTTAGTTTTTGCCCACTGAGTATGATGTTGGCTGTAGGCCTCTCATATATGGCCTTGATTATGTTGAGGAATGCTCCCTCTATTCCCACTTTGCTGAGTGTTGTTATCATAAATGGGTGCTGTACCTTATCAAATGCTTTTTCTGCATCTATTGATATGATCATGTGATTTTTGTCTTTGCTTTTGTTTATGTGATGTATTACATTTACTGATTTGCGAATGTTGAGCCAACCTTGCATCCCTGGGATGAATCCCACTTGGTCATGGTGTATGATCTTTTTAATGTATTGTTGGATGCAGTTTGCCAATATTTTGTTGAGGATTTTAGCATCTATGTTCATCAGCAATATGGGCCTGAAGTTTTTTTTCCTTGTTATGTCTTTATCTGGTTTGGGGATTAGAATGATGCTGGCTTCATAAAAAGAGTTTGGGAGTCTTCCATCATTTTGGAATAGTCTGTGAAGGATAGGGGTTAGCTCTTCCTTAAATGCTTTGTAGGAAAAGAAGTATTTAATATGCACTCTACAGATTATCCCCAAGCGTGCAGAATGCAGATGTGATGAAGTCATTGCAATTTAATACACATTAACAAAAACAAAACTGCAGGTGTTACCGTGTGAGTAATACTGTAATCAACACATTATGTTTGGAAGGGTTACCATCTCTGTATCTTCCCAATTCTACAAAAACAACACATCTCTCTACTCTGTGACTTCTTCATGGAGAATCAAAAGGAGACTCAGGGTTCAAAGACTCAATCCAAAGAGAATTCCAGAGCAGTGGTTCTTGACTTTTTAAAGGGGCAAGGGGCAGGAGTGGTGGGAGAGGTCACAAATTACTTTGAGTCTGATATAAATTACAGACATTATTCCAAGAAAATGTCCCATATGCATATACCACAAGGATGTACATAACATACCCACTTTCAGGGGGTTTGTGGGTGCCCAGAAGCCTGTCTTGCCCATCCTGGGTTCATTGATTTCAGAGTACAGCCTCTCAAAAGTTTATTCATAAAAGAGAAGAGCAGAAATGAAGAGAGGAAAAAAACAAAAGAGAAGGGATAGAAAAAAGGAAGGGTTAACATGGAGAAAGAGAAGAAAGTGGTGGAATTTTAAATACATAGGAAACCTGATTTTATTGATTTTTGAAAAGTCTAGAGACATCCCTAGGGTTCTTATAATCTGCAAAATGTTTTAACAATGAGATAAATGCATGAATAGGTTTCTACGCCAGCTTTAAATTCAAAGCTCCTTTGACCAAAGAAATCTCCACACAGATTTTAGGAATAAAAGACTAAACAAATCAGTCAATAAAACTCAGTGATCAAGGATTTTTCAGAAAGGTAGGAAATTAGAAGAGATCAGTTCATTAGCAAGCATTTATGCATTTTACCCTTATTTTCTATAAAATGTAGTTTAAACCACTTTTAGGTTGAACCAAGAATGTAGTGGAGGGCCCTGGCTCATGTGGCATGGTTAGTTGGAGCATCATCCCATAAACTTGAGGGTCATGGGTTCAATTCCTGGTCAGGGTACATGCCTGAGTTTCAGGTTTGGTTTCAGTATGGGTGCATATGACAGGCAATGGACCAATGACCAACTGATGTTTCTCTCCCCCTCTCCTTCCCTTTCTCCCTCTTTTCCCTGGGTGAGGATTTAAAAAAAAATGTAGGGTAGGAATGGCTCATTGCATGGAAACAAAGAGAAACAGGTACTTTCCCAGGAGCTGAAATATTTCATTGAGATGATCTCTTGCTTCAGATAAAACTATAGAGAAATCAAAGGTGGAAAGCTATAGAAAGAGCTCATCAACATCTGGGAGGGGTCTAGCAGCCAGGAGGGATGAAGGGTTCTCACCCCACCAGAGAGTTCAGGACAAAGAATTAAGACAACAAAGGATGTTGTGGTGAATGGTTGGGGTGGGAGCCAGCAGACGGTCCCCATTAGGACTTCTATCCAGGAACTGCATTTCTAACAGCTATCTAAGGGCAAACCCATCGGCACTCCCTGCACCTCCCCCACCAAACACCAACTCCTCCCTGCTTTCTGGGTCCGTTGTGGGACCCCACACCCTCCAATCCTGGGCTGCCAGCCTCAGAGTGAGCTTTCACTTCCCCTCCTCCATCCACTATCTGATCAGTTGGCAAGTCTTAGCACTTCTACTCTAGCAATGTCTCCAATCTATTTCAGCTGTTCCAATAACATTATTTTCCACAGAGCTTAGGTTTAATTTGGACAGACCCTGGTGCTCTGCCCCTTGTGGCCCATGCAATATGGAGCAAGTTACTTCAACTCTTTAAGACTTTCCCCCATCTTTAAAGTGGGAGTGAATCCAGGGCTGTGAAAATCAAGTGAGGTAATTCACAGATCTTATCCTTATCTGTAGCAGTGCTTTGGACCTTTCTTCAAGCCCTTTGGACATTCTACCCAGATCATTCCAGTGACACTTAGTTAATAATTTTCCCACTTTTCTCATTTTAAGAATTCAAAAGGAGCTGGGGTGGTGGGCTGGGATGGGAGTAAAAGACAGAAAACTGTACAAGAACAACAATTAAAATAAATAAAAAAAAATAAAAGCATTCAACCAAAAAAAATTCAAAAGGATGTGATCAGGGTAATTGTTATTTAACTTAAGTCCCATGGAAACTCTCACTGGTTTCAGTGGCCCTTGGAGGAAAGTCCCTATTGCTTAACAGGGCATTTAAAGTTCTTCCTGCCTTCTGACTAACAATTTCCATTCCTTTCTGGCTTACCCTGAACTATCAGAAGTTTCTAAATCACGTCCCTTTCCCTGGCTGGTGTGCCTCAGTGGATTAAATGCCTGCCTGTGGACAAGAGGGTGGTTGGTTCAATCCCAGGTCAGGGCACATGCCTGGGTTTTAAGCCAGGTCCCCAGTAGGGCAGGTGCATGAGAGGCAACCACACATTGATGTTTCTCTCCCTCTGCTTCTCCTTCCATTTCCCTCTCTCTAAAAATAAATAAATAAAAATCTTTTTAAAAAAGTAAAAAATAAAATATGTTCCTCACTTCCCAAAATTGTACCCTTGCTCCTTTTTCTTGTCCTTCTGTCCAGCAATACACCACCCCCACCACCCTCCCTCACTGATCCAAATCCTGCCCTAAAAACAAATTAATTATCACTCCCTCTGAAGTGTCCTGCTGGAATGATCTTTCCTTTCCTCAAGCTCTATATGAAGACTTTAACCTCAAGATACTTAACCTCTCTAAGGCTCCAGGGATGACGAGAGGGTTAAATGAGATTAGGCACACACAGAGCCTGGCAGAATAAGAAGAGATGTGGCCTGGTAGGTGTAACACAAAATACAGATCTGCTCAACCCAAAAGATGTGCTGGGGCTAATCTCAACAACAACCAAGCATAGCACCTAACAGCTAGTAAATGTTAGCATAATAAAACTAGTAGTTATTATGCCATTTATTTCATTCTACCTCACACTGCACTTATTTGCAAATAACTTCAGTACTAAATGGAAAAATCTTTAGACAATGAGAGCCTTTGGTTATTGATCCTTGTTTCCTCCATGGTGGCAGCACCCTGCCAGGCACACAGTAGTCTCTTTCTAAGTGTAGAATGAATGCATGAGGGTGGCAATTCGATGTGACCAGTGATAGGAACCTAGATTGTGGCCACAGATGCACAGATCGGATCCAGATGACAATGGAAGACCGAGAGGCAGCGGAACAGGGCTTCTGGTACTGCACTACTTGGGAGCACAATGGATGAATTAGTGGGAGCAGCTCTTCCAACTAAATACAAGCATCTGACAAAGTTTGTCAGAAGTACGGATGAGAGCGCAGGATTTAGCCTGAGTCAATAGTAAGACCAGAATAAGGTGAGGTAGTAATAACTTCATTAGGACACTTTCTTTTTATTATTTCATTTTCACTGTCACTGGGTGGCAGGTCATGTGTGAATAAGGAATAAGACAACACACTTTTGTCTAAACCTAGTATCACCTGTGTCTGAGAAATGAAATCAACAAGCCTGAATTGTTAGACTTTGTTTTTACCATCTATTTACTCACCTGCCTCCTCATTAAATTCCATCTCCAACAATAAGGTGTGAGGCACTTACTACATGCTTATTTTGAATGAAAAGTGAATAATGTTAATTTATTCCTAGCATCTATAAAACTTCTCCACTTTGGTTAGGTACATTAAGTAAACTAGATCATTCAAGATGGTGGTGGGTGGTATATAGTAATCTTAATATATCCAAATTTCCAAATTGTTACTACAAGTGTATCTATAAGTAAGGTGATCTTAAATGATTACAATACATTTGAGATATATCTTTTCAGTATGAGAGACAATATTAGCATGCTATCAATATCTGGTCATATGACAAAATACTAAGGATCAGAAAGAACTTAAGATAAATAAAAATGTTTCTAAATTTACAGATCCAGATTTTTCAGGCCCTTAAATGTAATTATCTGGTATAATTTTAAGTTCCATATTCAGATGAAATAAACACTCAAGTAGCTCCCATAAATTTCAGGATCTCATAAAATGATAAAGGCCCCAAAAGTACTCAGAAACGCGTTTCTTGAGGAAATTCACAAAGATTTTATACGGAGTCTAGAAATGTATGCTATTGATCCCACTCTGTTCAAAGTGCTGGCCTAAAGGATTAAGTTTTCCAAGGGATAAAAGTATAAAATTTTAATCCAATGTTTTGTTTCAATTTTTCATACAGAAGTTGGTTCTTTTTTCCTTGGAGTAAATTTAATATTACTTTAGAACAAAGCATATGATAAAAACTTCAATGCCAATATCTTTGTTTTAGGACTGAAAATGGATAAAGGACTATGAATCATGCAGTGGTCACATGATTAAACTATGTTTTTAAGATTAATATCAATAACTCATATTTCATATGATGAGACAAGTCATGAAATAAATGACAGTTTTAGAATCAGAGATTAATGTAAAGTTATTAGGACACATGGGCACAGCTGTGCAAGAACAAAAAAAAAAAAAAAATTAAAGGCCTGAAGCCATACACTGAATGGTGTTTCAGTCTTGCCTATATTGGGAAAAGTTTAAAAAGGATACCTATTTCAAGGGCACTTTACAAAAAAAAACAAAGTTGAAAAGCAGTGTTTGTATTATAGCTCTTATTTTTAAAATTCCAGACCATCAGCTTCCTAATTAAGAAATCAATTATGGATGAGGCCTTAATTAGGAAGTTGTTTTACTCTCAAACATGGGAAAAGGAAAGAGGAAAGGAGTGAGTGAAACACTCATTCCAACTCATGAAAATCATCACGAACTACTACAAAGGACACATGGACAAAACCAAGGGGGAGGGTGGAAGCAAGGGAAGGAGGTGGGCTTGGCTGAGGTGGGGGGGAGGGGTGAGGAGAAAATGCAGACAACTGTCATTGAACAACAATAAAGTAATTAAAAAAAAGAAAATCTGCTAACCCCTTAAATATATCCAGATGAGCATAAACATATGCATGTGTATGTATGTCGGTATTAAAAAGTAACTATTCTGTACCTTTTCTTCTAGCTTTTGTGAGAGAAAAAGGATGGTCCCATCAAATGCTTTTGCTCTGTTGGAAAGTTCCCTGTGACTGTAAAGCAAAGCAATTCTCACGCTTCTAGATTCCAAATCTGGCATATATGTCACGTGATACTGGTATAGCTGCCAGTCCTGTGGCAGACCTAAACTAAAGAGATTTGTGACCAGTTTCACAGGTATTCCACTGGAACCTGGGGGAAACAAATAAAAACCACTTTTTAACAACAAAAACAAGTCACACCATGTTAGTATTAACCACATCGTTTAAAAATGTATTTGCATGTGCATAGTTGTTGCTGTAAAGCCAGCATTCACGTTCAGTGACACAGACAAGCACTGAGAACCTCATGGAGTCCCATAAACACAGGTTTGGGAATCAAAAAGGGGTTGTGTGTAAAGCATGCCCATGAGAACATAAGAGCAGACACTGACACTCTTGTCCCTGGGAGAAAGGAAGCATCCGAATTCAGCTACCCTAGGACTCCTTCCAAAACTCAGATTCCAAATCTCTGTGGGATTCACATTAGGTGGATTAACATTTTAGGATGCTGCTCTTGGATTATACAGATTATACACTGTCCTGTTCTCACCATAAATATGACCCAACCTCTCAGAAATCCAGATAATGAAGTTAACTATACTTCTGAAAGTCCTGAAACAGTTCAGTCAGGAGCTACACCACTGCTCTAATCCCAGAGAAGGCCCTCAGAGATTGAGGGGAAGGTGGAAAAGAAAGGAAGAATGGACATCTCTCCTATGTGAGCACAGGGTCTCTAGGCTTCTGTTTTCCACAAGTGCCGATGGGGAAGCCCATGTGTGCTTCTGGGAATTCCATCCCTTACCAAATGTTTTATTCACCTTTTCAAAGTCTATAGGACAAATTCAGAGATGGCCATGATACAGCTGGTCAGCACTCAAGGTGGCCTAAGTTCTCACCAAGACAGAATCCAAAAGGGAACTAATGAGGGACTTCACCTCTCCTCAAAGGGAATCATCTGATGTTTGTCTTATAGAAAAGAATTATATCAAATAGGCATTATTTTGGTTTTCTCATGGAGGAAGTGGAAACATGAGCCCCCAAGGTGGTAAGAAAGAAAAAGTACAATATCATGTGTGCCTTGGTATTCCCTAAGGTTCCACTGGTGGTATAAATCTGTTAGGAGCAAGGAATTATTGTGCTATTTTAATTAAACAAAAGTTTCTTTTGTTCTTCTAGATCCTGAGGCAATGACAACATATTTTAGCTGTTCCTATTAATGGACAAAGAGAAGTCACCTAGAATGTCAAGCTGGCAAGATCCTTCAAGATCATCTACACCACTATTTGCAAACTAATCATGACTCATCAGTGCTGCAGTTATGAGAGTACATGAGGCAAACCACTATGTCTCATGAGAGGATTAGACCACAACGGAAGTGGATCAAAGCCCCTCGCACATAGCAGGGCAAGCACTCTTACGTGAAAACTTGTTTCAATTGTGTGTGTGTACTGCTGGATAATACTCATGCAGCTATTTCTTATTTTGCTGCATGGTTTTAAAAGTTTGAAAACGACTGATCTGCATTAGGGAGTCTTAACTTCTGGGAGGGAGTCACAAAGCCTTTGGAGAATCCAGTGAAAACAAGAGACCTACTTCCCTGAAAATGCAGATGCCCACAATTCTCAGTGTAATTTCCAGGCTGAGCCTGGAATCTGGGTTAAGAATTCCAAAATAGGCAATATCTTTCTTTGTCAGCTGAAGTAAAGAAACATCACTATTCCCTTATGGGAAAAGGGTTGGGAAAGAGTCAAAACATCTTTTTTAAGTCCCATTCCAAATGTAAGGAGAAAATCTTTTCAATAAGTGAGATGTTGTTTTGGGGGAAATATTACTATTTCCATTAATAAAAGGGAGTGAAGTTGAAAACAACTAGTATCTAGATCATGCCTTGAATAGACCAGATGGTCAATAAATATCTTTTAAGTGAACTCATTTATTTTATATCTATAAATTAAAATTTCTTAAGCAAGATTTGGTGACATTAAAGAAGAAGTAATATAAAGACTAGTTACCTGTTTTGCAATCTCCCACATGGGCCAACTTCTCTCTGGTACAGGCACTCAAGTCCATGAAATCCTGTCTGATTTTCCCACCTCTTTCCATGAGGGTACATTCAGCATTACCAGAAGAAATGCCATTTTTATCTAAAATATTAAAAGAATACCATATTAGTTAATATTTTATTCTAGTGATATTATTTACAACTACTATGTCCAAAATGCACCTACAACCAAAACTCAGATTTTTGTGGTGTTAATAAAACTGTCCCACATTGCCGAAAACAACCATGATCATACAGAAGTCTTCAGAGTAAAAATTAAAAATTGTGAATACATGGCATGTTTTGTTAGACGTTAAAGGACCCTGAGTTAGTCCTCCCTCATAATATTTTGGTCTGGTCTGATTCTCCTCTTGGCTCAGGGGAAGCTCTATCTCCTCATGTCCCACTCCATAGCCACTCAGGGAGAGTAGCTCTCCCTCCTCCAGCTTCTGTGTAACACTCAGAGACTGAGAGTGCCCACACCAATCACAAGCAGGGAAATGCCCAGAACACTGCCATCAGTTTTTATACTAGATCATTCCCTTGAGAATGAACGTCAACAGTTCACCTTGGGGCATCTCTCTCACAGGTAGGTTCTAGAAAATATGAAATTACAATGCAATGACTATTTTCTGTTAAAATGAGTACAAAGAGATGTTGATTTTTATTTTTAATTGTATTTTTTCCATTATCACCACACTATTGTCCGTGTCATGTGTCCTTTTTCCTTCTTGCTCAATCCCTCCACCTGCTACCCTTTCCCCATCTTAGCTGTCAGCCTGTTCTCTATCTATGAGTCTGAGAGATGTTGACTTTTAGACTAACTTTGGCTCTCTGAAGACAACATGAAAATATAAAATACAGAATATTATGACAGAGTGATATGACTCATAGTACGACGAATCGCTACAACTCTGACTTGGCCACCCTCTGACAGAGTCGCTGAATGCAACTACCCCAAATGGCACCATTGCTTTTGCTCAAAACTGCTGTCCATGTCCTTCTCAGTGAAGTCTGCATCTCCTAGAAACCACAAAATTTACTTAATTTTTAAAAAGTTATCCTCACTAGATTATCCATATCATTCACTATTCATGGTTTCAAAAGATGTTGGATGGTTTTTAAAAATTCAATCTTCCATAAAATATTAGTTGCCAGAGAGAAGGGAAGGAGGATGAGGAGTTATTGTTTAATGAGTACAGAGTTTCCGTTTCAAAAGACAAAAAAAGCCCAAGAGATGGATGGTGGCGATGGTTGCCACTGGCCTGTATAACTAAAAACAGCTAAATGGTAAATTTTCTGTTATACATATTTTACCACAATTTTTAAAAATAAATAAAAATTCAATCTACCCTCAATAGTTGAAGGGTTTCCATCACTTGCTAGCTACAAAAATGTACAACAGACATGGAAATAAAGTCCCAAGGAGAAGCTGGGATAAGGTTTGAATGGTGGCAGTTGCACTGCCTGAGAGCAGATCTTCTGGGGGTTCAGATCACAGGGGTATTAGAGCAGGGCTGGAAAAACCCTGCAGAGCAAAAGAGAACCAGGCATAGGATGGGTGGAAGGACTGGTGAGACTATGAGTCTAGAAGAACCTAAGTACTTAGAGATTACATGGTTATTAACAATTAATCACTTAACTTCATGGTCAGAGCAAGGGAGATGGTTAATAGATTTCAGCAGTGGTTATGGGTTGAACTGCCGATCCCCGAAATTCCTCTGTTGAGTCCTAACCCCTAATATTTCAGAATGCAATTGTACTTGGAGACAGGGTCTTTAAAGAGACAGTTAAGTTAAAATGAGATCATTAGGATAGGCCCTAATCCAGTACGACTGTTGTCCTTATAAGATTAGGGCACAGACAAGTACAGAGAGAAGATGATGTGAAAACACAGGAAGAAGGCAGCCAGCCATCTAGGCCAAGGAGGGAGGACTCAGAAGAAATGAACCCTGCAGAAACAGTGATCTTGGACTTCTGGCCTCCAGAATCATGAGACAGTATATTTCTACTGTTTCACCCACCCAGTTTGTGGTACTTTGTCATGGCAACTCTAGCAAACTAGTGCTTTGAGCATGCCAACTCACACAGTGTGATAGGGACAGCTTGGAGCAGCATGTTGACAAGTATCCTGAGGGTAAATCTGGATTTACAGGGAAGAGAGCTACCATGAAATGGTGACATCTACCATGGGTGGGAAGGAAGAGGAGGCAGTGGCAGCCAGCACTCCAGATTTCTACTATGCCCACAAGCTGATGGCACTGACATTTACATGTCAAAGAATTTTTAAATATTTTTCAAAATTATTCAGTGGACAGAAGGAATCTGAAAACTAGCTTCCTGATATCTGTAGATTCCCAAATGTCAACCACTGTCAGCAAATTCAGCAGCAGACTCTATGTTTGGGATTCCCAAAGAAACACAACAAACACAGGGGACCCTTCAAGAAAAGGTAAATGTAATGTGATGCTCAAGAAGGGACCTGGCTGTTGGAAGGCATAGTGGAGTCACTCCTGTTCCATTCCGAAGGAACAGAACTGAATGGAACAGACTACTGCACTTACAAGGCTGTGAAATCCTGCTTGTTCCCATGAAGCTATTGCTGGACGATGCTTCATTGTCACTGAGATCAGCAGATATAGGCTAAAATAGGCAAAAAATAAATAAATTATTGGTCTGACTTCAGATGTGAATACATAAATCAAAAGGTTATCACAAAATAAAAGCCACATCATGTTCTAAGTCATTAGACTGTCATGAGCTAACAATGTTAACAGGTAATGCTTGAGAGCTGATAAGAAATTGCCCATTCTAGAAAAAAGAATAAGGATGAGCTATAGTATTCCTCATTCATCAAACTTTTAGTGCCAGGAGCCAGATATAGCTGTTAGGCCCTGGAGGTGTGAAGAGGCTGAGATGAGACCCTGGAGTCAGGACACTCACCAGGGAGGCGGTCCAGATGGGCACGACCTCATGCTTCCATGGCCCACAGACACGGCCTTCAGCGTGCACATGCCTGGAGCAAGCAAATAAACCGAGCCCAGAGCATCTGGGTCACCAGTCACATGATGACTGTCCTGTAAAGTTTTCCAAATTAGTTCATAAAATAGGTGAAGGGAACTATTAATATGCTCTTTTTTCTCTTTTTTAGTGAATTGATTGGGGTGACATTGGTCAATATATGACATGGGTTTCAGGTGTACAACTCCATAATATGTCACCTGTACACGGGGCCATATGCCTTCATCACCACCCATTCCCTCACACCCAATTCTGCCTCCCCACCTCTGCTCCCAGCTATTAATATTTCCTATTTTAAAAAAATTTTTCTTTATTCATCATAACTACTCTCTTTGTTCAAGAAGAAATGTATCTTGACCTGCTAAAAATGTGTGAAGTGAAGAGAGGACCTTTTCATGACAGTAAAAGCACAATGACCAAACTACTCACTTGAATACAATCTAAGAGATTGCTCCAAATACTAAGAGTGGGTAGTAACTCACTCTTAGTATACTCAACTGTTGCTGATTTGCTGATCAATTGGTTCCAACTGCTTAAGTCTATCTAGCAAGGGGCAGTACTCACAGCAGTTGATCAAGAAACATTGGTTGAATCAAAACCACAACTCTATCTGAGATTACTAATTTTAAATATGAATTAACAAGAGGAATCATATTAGATTATATGTAATATAATGCTACTACTGAAGGCACAGCAATTTTTACCAAGAGACTTAAATGCAAATCAAATAACTAAAATTCAGGAAGTAGAAAAGGACAGCATATTTGCCTCTAATTTTTAGTTCTCTTCACTGACCAAAATATCTACATTAATGCCTTACTCAGATAAAATCCCAAAGGAAAAAATATGAGAAGCCCCGGGAAGACTCAAAGTTAAGAGAGAAGATAACCCACTCCTTCCCAGGAGGGAGGAAAAGAGGAATACAGAGGAAGGCCGAGTCCCTGAAGGAGACATATAAGAGAGCAAGACAATGCCAGCTGAGCATTGCACACACCGTGGGGCAGGCCTGGGAGCTTCCCACCTCCGTGGCCCTGGGGCTATGGTTGATGCCTCGAGCCCTAACGCGAGCGCGTCCACTCATGTTTCCGATGAGCCCAGAGCGACTTCTAATGCAGCAAAACCTCAATTAGGGTAGTTTCTCACTGGCATCCAAACGGCGCACCAGTGACCACAAGTAGCGGAAGTGGTGGATCTCTGGCTCCTGAGCTGGAAACGCCCGGAGTACTGTGCGTGGGTGGAGGGAGCACGCACAGCCCCCGGGGTTACAACGTGCAGGGTAGGGAGGAGCAAACAGTGGGGTGGGGCAGCGTGGGGCGGGGTATAGTGCAGGGAGGGGAGGGGTAGTGCAAGAGGGACAGTAGGGGTTGCTCAGCCTTCCCTTCTCTTCCGTCTCTTAACCTTTTCTTTGCCCACCCCCCAAATCTGGCATTATCCAAGATGCTAGTCTTTGCCCTTCTTATGTGTATGGTTGCATACACTGTTACCTTTTACAGTTTGTATTTTCTGCTTGGTAGTATGGGTAAGCAACTTTTTTTCATCTATATGATAACTAGGAGTTTTCTGTTCTGTGAATTGTTTTACATACATTGCTGTTTTTAAAATTGGTCCTCTCATGTATTCAGTTTTGATTTGGAAGAAATTTTATCCTTTTTTTTTAAACACTGCAAATAGCTACTCCCAGTCTACTTGTTAATTTTGACTATGAAGTCCTTTATCTAACCAAAATCCTTAATTTTTATGTAGTCAAATATGCCAATTTTTAACTTTATGTTTTGTGCATTTTAGGTCTTTTTGTAAGAAAATTTTTCCTGCCCTAAGTTTACAAGGATATATATGATACTAAATGTCTTGTATCCTTCAGGAATACACACACACACACACACACACACACAATCATATACATATGATGTGAGGAGGAATTGAACTCTATCTCAATATAGTGAGCCATTTTCCCCTAACATCTTCAATGAAACAGTGCACACTTTTTGAAATGGTTGGTGGACCTACCTCCAGCAAATGACAAACTCCCGTTTATATACCTAGATTTGGTCTGTGCCTTCCCTTTCTGTTCTGCTTATATATATCTGCTCTGCACCAGTACTTTTATCACTTTTTGTGATTATTTCTTTATAGTATTCATAAAATCTGGTGGAGCAAGTCTTTAATCTTTGTTTTTTTAAATTATTTGTTCAAAAAATGATTCTTTCATATTAATTTTGAAATAAGTTTGTCAAACTTCTCTAAAAATGCTGCTCAATTTTTCATTGGCTTTGAATAGAATATATAAATTAATTTGGAAAGAACTGTCATCCTTATAATGCTAGATTTCTTCATTTATTCAAGTTCTCTTTTGCCTTCCAATAGCATTTAAATTTTTTTTAATGAAAGTCTTGGATGTTGTTTAATTTCTGGAAATTGTATAGTTTTTGTTACTACTTTGTTTTCATTGTATTTTCTCATTAGATATTTGTATAGGTACATTATACTAAGTTTTGAAAGTTGATATTGTTTTTCAAGTTTGCTGAACTCCTTAATTCATACGGTTTATCTTTGGTCTCACTGAATTTGAATGTAGGTGATCAGATCATCTACAAATAATAACAATTTTATCTAATCCCTTCTTATTTCTTTCTTTTTTATCATGTTGGCCAAATTTTCTTGTACAATGTTGAAAGTTACTGTGATAGATGGCATTCTTGTCTTCTTTCTGATTTTAAGGGAACTATCTCTGTTTTGTTTGGTGTTTGCTATAAATATCTGGTTTATAGTGTTGATCATTTTAAGGAAACTCCCCTCTATTCCTAGTTTTCAAAGATGATTTTTTTGAGAAGATAATAAGCAATTTTTTATTTCATTTTAATATTAATGCTTTTCTAAATTTCCCAATCTTCTACATTATGCATTTATTTTATAATAAAAACAAGTTCAAACATATCAGGACAACCTGGCACCGCCAGTTCACCTCTGAGTTGGGAGACAGACAGTCCTCTCAAAGGAGAGGGTGGGGACAGCTGGGCTTTGACCAGGGCTTTGAAGGGGAGGGACTCGCCCTGGACATGGTTGGGACTGATCTGCTCCACTGGAGTTCACCCCGGAAGTGCTGACAGTGGCACCCCACCAGGCAAAATCCAGCCACAAAAACTGGGAATTACGTGGCAGCTTCGATGAGCCCACAAGGCCTGCCTGGACCAGGCCACCCCCAACGCCCTCTTCAAAGAAGATTTTAATCATAAATATTGTGCAGAACTTTACCAAATACTACTGTGGGACTATCAAAAAGTTTGTGCTGAAGTTATAAGGGCACAGTGCAGATAGTTCCTGGGAGCTATTTGAGGCCCATAGAAGGAGCAATACGTGGGAGTCGCATAGAGTGGAATACTAGGCCAACAGTCAAACAATGACCTGGAGATACATTCAGCAACACAAATAGATCTTCAACACATTGTGTTGAATGAAGAAAAAACAAGAAAAGGTTGAGAGGTATAACACATGTATCTGGGGATGGACTAATTTTTTTCAAGTAAATATATATATCCAAGGCTATACCAGGACAACAGACTGAGTACCAATAGAAGGGAAGAACAGGAGTGGCAATGGGGGAAGTGAAAGAGAAAGCAAAATACAGTACAGTGTAGAACTTGTACAGACCCATGAGAATCATTTACAATGAACTGAAGAATATGATTCATTCAACTTCCTGTATTTAGGCCCTAAAATTGAATACATATAATAGCTAATATTTATTGAATACCTATAGTATGCTTGGCTCTAGGACAAACATTTTTGTTCCCATTTTATAGATGAGGAAATTGAAGCTTAAGAAACATAAGTGACTTACCTGAGGTGTTACAGCTTGTGTGGCAGAGCTGGGATCCCAACTCAGGTCTGTCTACCTGTAAAGCCCACATTATGTTCACTCATCTCCCTCCAAGATGGTGATCTGCCTTACTTTAGATACTGCCCAAATCCTGTGTAGTATGCCATGCTCTACCTTCTGTTTATTCCCCACCAGAGTATTCTTTCAGCCATAATGATGGGAAACCATTACCCATAATGGGAAACCATTAACCATAATGAAGGCCTTGGGCAGAGATGGCCAGTCTAGGACTTGGCTGAATGAAGCCACTCAAATGAATAATACATTTTTTAAAAATGAATGAATTGGAAAGTTGGGGTGATCATAAAGTGCTATATTTTTAAAAAGGGGGAATGGAAAACAGAATGTAGACAAGAAAGCTACTTTTGAAAATCTGTGCTTTGTTTCTGAGTAGGAGAATAATCTTTATCTCCGTGTTTCCCAAAGTACACCTCCTGGTAAATTTGGTTTGCTTTGATGAGACAGCACTGTAGAGTGACAGAAAGGTTGAAAATGCATGTAAGTGACTTTAAACAATTAAAGCCTTTCATTTTTCCAAATACTGGCTCGTTATAAAATCAGAAGTATCAATTATTTTCAATTCTTACCTTATTTGCATTTTTAATTCTCTATTATGATTACTATAATGACATACAAATCAGTCACACTGTGCTCTCCGCATACAATTTTTAAAGGCTCTTATATATTCCCTGTATTAGGGAGGCAGTGCAGCATGGTTACAAATATACGCGTGCTTTAGTCAGACAGACTAGAGTGGACAACCCAACTCCATCACTTACTAGCTTTCTGAACCAAGAAAATGTGCTTAATCTCCCTTGGCCTCAGTGTTTTCAACTATAAGATGAGGATAAGATATGCCAGGATTTCTCAGCCATGGCACTATCCACCTTTGGGGCTGGATAATTCACCGTGCGATGAGCTGTCCAGTGTTCACCAGTACCCCTGCCCTGAACACACTCCATGCCAGCAGCACCTCCTCTAACTGTAAGAACCAAAAATGTCTCTGGACCCTGACAAATGTTTCCTGGAGGCAAACCACCCCAGATTGAGAACCATTGAGATATGATACCTCCCAAGGTTGTTGTGAGGAGTAAATGAAGTAACAATAATGATGCTTTGTACAGAGTTTGGCATGTAATAAAAACTGGATAATTAATTATTGTCATAAGAATGTATGATGGACAAATTTAAAAAATAAATTTAATATAATTGTTGCCATGTTTTATATTTTCAATCTTGTATCAAATCACTTCTTGTGCATGTACAGGCTCATGGTGTTGCTAATCCTAGATCACTCTTGTCTTGTGACACCCTTCACCTTTTCCTTTGCCCTTATTTTATCTCCAGCCATTGCTGTGGTGATCAGCTGCACACAGTATAACCAACCTCAGCTGTACAGTGCACCTCTGACTTCTGTCCCAGGGCTTCATTAACCTCATGGGGGCAACCCTCAGTCAACGCGGGGTGGAAAAGGGTGGATAAACACTCCCTCTAACATTCATCAGGCAGACAACTTTGTGCTGTATTTTGTGGCTTCTCAGAGGGTCCTCATGTGACCAAGCATCAGATGCCACAGTGGTGATCAACTTAATAATGCATTGTTGGGTTGGTTTCATTCTGCCCTGTTACTGTCTTCCCAGTCCCTCTCTACTGTTCCTTACAAACACTTCCAAAAATAATCTACCTGCATGCAAGCCCCTACCTCACGTTCTATTTTGGAGGGAACCTAGACTAGCATTGTTCAATTGGAATACAGTATTCACTCACTGAAAACATATTTCATGTCTACTGTGGTCCCAAGCATTGGTATCTGAATTTTATCAATGATGAAAAATACTATTAAAAAATTAAACTCATTCTGCAAGTCAACTACAAAATCAGTTTTTCAGTTTTTTCATTATTCAGTCCAGCAACTGTAGCTCAAATGTTTTAATGATTTTTATTAAGGAAACCCTGTAAATAATGACAATCTACAAGTACAGACATGTTCAGATCAGCTAATATGTTCAGTATCCATGGTTCCTACTTGTACATAATCAACCCCCCAGGCACAGGTGTAGATGGTGGAACACCTGTGAAATGAGTGCATCAATGGTGTTTGTTGTCTTCTTTGGACCTTATTTCAACAATGCTTGCTGAATTAATTTTGAACAATCTAATTTTTTAACTTTTTATTTTGAAAGATATTACATTTACAGAAAGTTGCATGACTAGAGCAAAAAACCTTTCACCAAGATCCACCAGTTATCATTTTGACGTATTTGCTTCACTATTTTCTCTCTTTATATGTATATATTTTTCTGACCCAGTTACAAAGAAGTTGTAGACATCATAGCCTTTGACCCCCTAATGTTATTACGCATTCGTTAAGAACAAAAAGATCTTCCCATTCTGTTATAAAACCACAATACAATCACAAAATTTAACATGGATTAAACACTATTGTCTAACCTACATTCCATAGTTAAATTTTGACAGTCGTCCTCAAATGCCCCTTAAAATATATTTTTTTCTTATCCAGAGTACAGCTAGGTCAGGATAATACATTGTATTTGGTTCTCATGCCTCTTTACTCTTCTTTAATCTGTAACATGAACAGTCTTGTCCTTCCATTTTTCAAAACACAAATTGTGAGAAATACGTTGTTAAAATGTCCAGAGAAAGAAGATCTCCATCATGCACTGGATGTTAACTGCTTAGCCACTGCCATGGAACTCTTTCAAACATATTGCCCACATCCTGGTCTGCAGTGTTTGCTCTAGAGGTCAAGTAACTCCTTCTGGAGAACTGACCTTGCAAGCATTGAATATTTTGTGCTGTCCAGGTATTTCTGTTTATCAACATGGACCCCCTTTGTTCTCCAGAATGGATTTAAGGTTCCTTACAGATGTACAAAATAAAACAAGAGGAAAAAGGTTACAATGGAGACATTCTCTATTTTCTAGTTCCTCCCTAGTTCTCTACCCACTAGGTTTGCACTTCCCTCACCTAGGCACTCTCTTTCCCTAGGAAAGTGCATCCCCCTCCAGCAGGAAACCCCACCCCAATGAGCACAGGGTGGATTTTGACTTTGCTTAACCCTAAGTACTTTTACCTTGGGGCACCTTCTTCAATATTTTTTTAAATATTAAAAATTTTATCTCACAACTCAGATGGTATAAAAATGAACGTGTTTTAGATCTTTGTCTGATATAATACCTTCACTTAGCATAATACCTCTGGGTCCATCCATGTTGTCACAAATAACAAGATTTCATTCTTTTTTATTGCTGCTAAATTCCATTGTATATCTATACCACATTTTCTTTATCCATTCGTAGAAACAGAGACCAAAGGGATGGTTACCAGAGGGGAGGGTGCAGGGGATGGGTGAAAAAGATGAAGGGAATATAGTCAATAATATTGTGATAAGTTTGCACAGTGACAGATAATTACTAGAATTACTGGAATAATAACATTGTAAGGCACAAAAATGTCCAATCACTATATTGTACAACTGAAACTAATATAACTAATGTAATATTGTATACCAATTATGCTTAAATTAAAAAAAATTAATTCACTAACCTCAAGAAAAATTTTAAATGAACATATTAATATTATATATTAGATTGCTTTTACCTATTTTTTTATCTTCTGATTTGAAAAGAAATTAAAACATTTTCAAACACCCCAAAAAGTTTTGTGAGCCTTAGGCATTGTGCCTACTGCATCTTATGCATAAGGCAGTCCTGTTCTCACCCCCGACGCATTTCCCAAATTGAGAGATGTGGCATGGAAGCATATCAGGGGCTACAGCAGGAAGGTCAGGGATGGTCCTGGATTCCCAGGCTCCATGGAAGTGTGCAAAAGGTGTGTGAGGATGGACCCCAGGCCCAAGATCAATAGCCAGGGGTACATGTGGGTCTCCAGGTCAGATTTCCTTTAAGGTACTGCCTTCTGTGTTAGTTACAGGTATGTCCACTTACTTAATCACAGAACCTGTTAGAATAGTACATGTACCTCTCCTAGGGACAGGTACAATATAGGTGGAGGGCAGTACTCCCTAAACTCGTATTGGGAGAAGAAATACTTCCTTCATTATCAAGGCTCCTCTCCTTCCCTGCATGTTAGAACATCACCCATTACTGTGTAAGGTTGGCTTTGGATTCCAGCTCTGCCTTGGAGCCTACCAGAATAACAAATGAAGTCCCATTCTCTCAGCATTGTCTACTCACTTTGTTACTCCAAGGAAGGGCTCCAAATTGATAACTTTAGCGAGTGTTCAATTAAAGCTTTTAATTTTCTCTGTCTGGAGGTTGAGATGGAGGGATATGGTTCATTAGTAACTATAATGTAAAAGAGCATTCATTACCAGGAGTCCATAACATACTGGCCTAAGATTTCAAACTTTAGACCTATTTACATAAATATGAGGAAGTGAGAATGTAAGCCTCTAAGTGTCCCTTGGACTCAGCTCCCACTAACTCCTTTACTGAACTCATGCCTCAGATCACTCCACCCCAATATGCCCTACTGTCAGATTTGATGGTCAATCAGGTACAATAGCTGAGATTTTTTTACCATGGTAAAATTAGAATATGATAAGATTCCAAGTAACCGAGTCTAATCTTGTTTTAGCTTGACATTATGGTAATCACTAGACAAAAAGCAAGTCCGTAGGACACAGAGGAGCTTAGTCACCGAGGGGTGTTTCCTTGGGGGTGAGTGACAGGAGCAGGGAGCGGTTCTCACCGCACTCCGCTCCAGCAGGCTGCTCTGCTCTGCTCTGCGTTGTTTCCTGCATTGCGATTCCACGTACACTTTTGTTTGAAAATTAGAGTTTCCTCCTGAAAAAAGGTTTGAAAGCCACCATATAGGCTTTTCTCTTACTTTAGGAAAAGAAACTACCTAAAAATCCTGTACAAAGTTTAAAGATTTAGAATGGCAGTACTCCGTCCACCTGAACTCAGGTAGTGTACGATGAAAGCAGTAGCCTTGGACTCCAAGAGAATCAATGCTAGTTCTGCAGTGATGAGCTGTGTGACCTTAGCAAGTATCATAGCCTCTTAGTTTTTCTATGAAATGGGGATCATAAAACTTAATGCACAAGGACTGTTGCGATGGAAAATGGGATAATGTATGGGGCAAAGTAGCCCGTTCAGATAGCAGATTCAATACAGTTGACCATTTCTCTGTGCTCCCTACCCCGCTGAGGGAAACCTCCATGTTCTCTCCCTGTTAAAGGAATTTCTTTCCTATCCTATGGTTCAAAACCCATTTTCTCTTATTTGAGCTCCAGCAAAGATAAAAGATGTTGGATATCATTCTGAACAGTGAGTCCTTGTATATTAGAGAAAATTATTTTATTTATTTGGTTACTTGTTTATTTTCTGTTTCTTCCAGATAGTTCCAGCATGAAACCTTGAAATTTATGTGTTTGCTACTTTATCCCCAGAACAAACCAAGGCCCAGCACTTGGCAAAGTACTTATTGGATGAATGAAGATGCTTGAAGACCATGAGAAAACTCCTTTCATTTTTCATTCTCTGCTTTATATTGTCCAATTATTTCATACTTTTACGTAAAGAAATGTCATTCCAAATCTTTAATCATCTTTTCCAAATGATTCAGCAACTTCGGCAATTGTGAAAGCAGAATACAAAATCATTATTTTGATAATTTGTAATACACAGAAATAAACTTGAATCTTGCTTACTAAGTGCAACTTGCTTGCTGCTTAGAGCCTAGGCCCTAGACAAATACACTTAATAAATAAAGCAGTATATTATAACCACAATCCCAAGAGAATGTAAATGGAATTTCAAGCAGAATGGCAGGTGGCTAAAGGTAATGTCTAAATAATTGTGGCTTGTGGTATATGCTACGTAATTACATGCTTACAGAATTTCTAGGCAATAAAGGGCCTTGATAAATCTTTCAAGAAGGAACAGAGTATGAATAATTTCCAAGAGTGCTATATAATAGTTTTGATTTTATTATAAAACAATGAAAGAAGTTTAGAATTGTATTAGTCATTCCAGAGTACTGCTGGCAAATAAAATGTTTTCAAATAGAATGAGGCAGAGATAATGAGCAAAGATATTCCTTTTTTTGCAGATGGGGGGCACTTCAAGGGGAGTTTATCTGTTAAGACTGGTAGAAAGAATAAATATAGTACAGAAAATTATAAAAAGAAAGGAGAAAATGGATTTTTTCCATTGGAAACTGAAAATGGCATCTAAATTACTGAGGATTTTCTCTTCAGTTATGTATGGAGCATGATAAATGGATGCTCATTTAAAAGTGTACTAAGAAAGCTCTGGCCAGTGTGGCTCAGTTGGTTGGAGTGTCATCCCGTAGACCAAAAGTTTGTGGGTTTGATTCCCTGTCAGGGCACATACCCAGGTTGTGGGTTTGATCCTGATGTCTCACTCTTTCTCTCTCTCTTTCTCCCACTCTCTCCAAAAGAGCAATGAAAATGTTCTCAAGTAAGAATTAGTGAAAATAATCAGGTAAATAAGTGTTGAGACCAGAGAGTATCACACTTGTATTTTTCAGAAAGAACATGAAGACCTAATTTGTGGTAAAGGAATTTCAGTCCTGACATGTAGTCCTCTGACTCCTCGGATGCTCTACTGAGAGCTTGCTTTGTTTTCCTCTTAAATTCTGTGATTCTGCACATGATCTGATACATCTATGATATATAACTTTATTATCGCAACACCAATATGTGAGGATTATCTGTCAACAAGTCTGTTTCTCCCACTAGAACACATACTTTTTGATGGCAAGAGTCCTTGCTTCAGTGTTACCTATACCCCCAAGTCCTGGCACATCTTTAGTCCTGGGCACAGAAGGCACTAAAGCAGTGTTTGTGTTTGTTGTTGAATAGTCAGTCCCTTTCTCCCCCTTTTAAAAATAATTCAGATTAAATTTTAGCACTCCTGTTTAAATAAGGCATGATGTTTTAGTATATTTAGGCAAGACTCAATTATTTGTAAAAACATTAATTCAAAGATCTCAAAAATCCAACCCTTTACAACTTAATTGGCAATAGTTTTATAATAGGGTTCTACATGAAACTAATAAGTGTATTAAATGTACTGAGTCCTTTTGTAGAAAAGTCAACTAGGACAAGGTGACCCAGAAGAGGGACTGGGAACTGGGAAAGAGTTTTGTTTAGGTTACTTGGAAACTGTAAAACCATCGGGCTTCGGTTAGGTAGTCATAATTTCTGCTTTAGCTTCTGTACACCCAGCTTCCGATAAGGACACCTCAAGACTAGAGTTATTTTCGCATCAGCTTCTGTACCTCCTGCTTCTGCCACATAGCATAGGGCGTCCGGAGAGCAATAAAAGCCCTGCTCAGCCAAGGTTCGGGGCCCAGAATTTGGAGACTGCCTCTTTTGGGTCCGCGTGTGTGATAAAGCCTCACTCCGTTACCCCAAATCGTGCCAGAGTCATTATTTTCCGAATTATTTTCCGTAACACTTTGACTATTCTTCAAGGAGTCGACTGGCGATTTTGGCTATCTACAACAAACACATTTCTCTAAGAGTGGATATTTAGTATAGTTGAAGTATGCCAACTGGGAATTTTTAAAAAACTGCAATGATTGTAATTTTTCCAAGGTGAAAAAGAAGCATTCATAGGAGTTCAAGAAGCTGTTGTAATGAATCAAGAGAATTTTATACTTCTGCTGAAATGTTAGTTTATTCTTCAGTAAGTCCCTGACTTTCCCTGTCAGTGAGTTCAGACTTCCTGATTTCATTCTCCATTTACCAACAGATGGTGTGTTTCAAGCTGGGACAAAGGTTTCTTTTTGGAAAAGTGGCATTGAATGGTGGCTTTGACACTGCTCGCTCGTTCTCTGTGCGCATGTTCCTCCTTTATCCCACCTCCTTTGTTGTCACTGAACCCGTATCTTCCCTCTCCGTTTTTTTCTAACCTCATTTTCTCTTCAAACACTTACTCACTTACTTCAATGTCTTTCCTTTTTCCATTTTTCTCTTCACTCCCCATCTAGTTACCATTTGTTCTACTTTATAGTCTGCTTTTGTGTTTACTCCTTTGCTACTGAGTCCTCTTTATTTATCGTTCTTCTTCTTCCCTCAGCTGGCCATCATCATTTTTCAAAATCTGTAGTGAAATGAGCATGTCAGCATGTGTG
Source organism: Anoura caudifer (assembly GCA_004027475.1). Taxonomy (NCBI): domain Eukaryota; kingdom Metazoa; phylum Chordata; class Mammalia; order Chiroptera; family Phyllostomidae; genus Anoura; species Anoura caudifer. Next base: position 111,058 of record PVKU01005071.1, read on the forward strand.
TGTTGAAGGGAAAGCAGAGAAAATATTCAGTGCTTTTTCCAATTTCTTATCTTCCCCTTTCAATAATTTGAGCACCAGCTGTTAAGAAAGATGCCTCTGCCAACGATAACATTCCCAGGGTTTTTTCCACCTCTTTAAAAAGTGCCATTTTTTCAGTTAGTGGAAAGGAGCTAGAGACGGTTTGGAGAGGACATCAGGACACTTAGTAAATGGGAAATAGAAAGAGTATATAATTTACACCTTTGGAGATGAGTCACCAGCAAGAAAGCCAAGAGGACGAGCTGAGTAAGACCTGGTGCAACTCAGAAGAGGCGAAGCCATCACATTTCTGTTACCAACCTGGAACCAATGAGTTTACAAAACCCTATGGCCAAGAAAATCCCATGTGCCATGGAGAAACACATAAATGCCTGGACATACACATTGTAAACAAAAAGTCGTTTTCCATCTCATTACTTTATTTTGTCAAAATAACCTGAACATGTACACATAAATTATTGATTTAAGAATGTGTCACATAAAAGTCCCTGAGACATAATCAAGAATGACTTGAAATGTATTTGATGCAATTATTTACTGCACTAATTACCAAGGACTTGGCTCCCTTCCCTGATACCTAAAGTTATGTGACACTAAATCAGAATCTCCCTCTCTGGTGCCTGCTTTTCTGCCAGTTTACTGCTGCTGTGCAGTAAGTCATTTGCAGGCTGTAAGGAAGGCACATTAGAAAGCAAATTAGTTCTAAAGCCCTAGGGTGCCAGTTAGTAGAACGATAGCAAGTGGAGCTGGAGGTCCCAAGAGAAGACCTTGTATAACCCCCTCATTTTGCAACTTAAGTGACTGAGGGTCAAAGCAGTTGTGACTTGCACAAGCATGGCTGGTTCTGCCACTACTGCTGTAACCTTAGGTTAGTCCTACAGTGGGTGTGGACCTCAGCTCCTTCTTCTGTAAAATGGGACTGGTGATACCACAACCAACATCTTCCAGGTGCTTCCTACATGCCAGACACTGTACAGAGTACTTTAAATGCGCCTTATCTAATTCTCCCAACACCCCCATAAATTGTATATGATTATCTGCAATTAGCGATGAATATCAAAACACAGAAAGCTTAAATAATTTCCCCAATATAAAACAATTAAGAAATCTTGCAGGGCTGGTCTAGGAATCCAGGGGTATCTGCCTCTAAAATTTTTAAATTACAATCTTTAAATCCCTTCTAAGAAAACCCATCATATAGGTTCTCTAATTCCTTATACCTCTAAAAGTCTAGAACTGAGTTGACGGGCCAAATCCAGGCACTGAATTTGTTTACGTACTGTCAATGGCTGATTTTGCACCACAACAGCTTAGGTGAGTAGTGGCAGCAGAGACTATGTCCTGCAAAACCTGAAATATTTACTTTCTGGCCTAGAGCCTTGAAAATGTAGAGCATTCTGTAACTATGTACAAAGCTCCCTGGCGCACATCATCACATTTAATCCATGTTTTGTAGGGGCATTCATGCACTATAAAGGAGGAAGCTTAAAACTCAGAGTTTAATTAGGCCCTGCCTAATAAGGCCACAGGTGCGGAAAGTGACAGAACCCCATACCCAGGTTCTGACTCCAAATTGCAAGCTCTTTCCATGAGGCCACTCTGTCTCCTGTAAATTACTGCCAGGGAAGGGCTTGGAAACTGGAAGGACTGTGAATACTGAAAGCAAGTCAGACTGTTTTCCCGAGGCAAATATCATTCCAGGGGCACTCATGCAATTAGAATCACCAAGTGCTAAAAATATCAAATTTGTAATCAGCATAAAGAAAAGCATGCATTAAGGGAAGGACATGACAATCCTAGAAGACATTTTGAAATCTATATGATACACTTACATGCATTTTGCATCAATGCTTGTGAAAATTTGACCTGCTCAATTTAGAACATGAAAAATAAAATACCATAAAATGAATTGCCATATTTCTCTTGCTCTTTGATGAGATTAGCCTTAAAAAAGTCTGTTCTATACCCAAAACTTTCAAATAAATAAAAATGCAAGTATACTTTCCTCATGCTAAATAGTTAATAACTATGTGGTTAGTTTTAAACAGACAATACTAAGGAGAGCATTGGTAAAATAATAACTTATTTAGCTATGTAATTTAACCAAAACCAAAACCAAACAATTTTTTTTGAAGAAGGCATAGGTGTGTCTATAGTCTGCAAATTCAAGTTCAATCTAAATAGCAATGATTACTTTTGAAATAATAGGCTTAGCTTTGGGGATTCATTTGAGATACATGATAGGAGGCCCTTTTTATTTCAGATATATTCTGTAACATACCTTGAATTTTAATTTTAACATATAAATGGATATAGATGATCCTGAAATCACTATAGGGAAAGAAAGAAAGAAAAATAAATAAATCTCTTCCTCACCGACTGAGTGACTACCTTTACCTATTTTGTTTCCTGAAATGCTCACAATGAGCTCTGAAGTATTTTCCTCCCCCATTTCACAGATAAGGGAGCTGAAGTTCAGGGTTATTACTAATTTGCCTGAAGTCACACTGCTGGAATTCAAATCTAAGCCAGATTACCTTCAAAACCCAAACTCTTCTCACTGCCCTATGTAGATTCCCAATAAAACCAAGATCATTGGCCAAATATCTCATAAATACTCATTTTAAGGACAGAATTTTTCCTGTTTCTTTATTGGCTGGCTATACTTTATCATTGTAATTCTGTCCATGCTATAGTATTTTAATAAGGACATTTTATTCATGGATTTTAATCCTTCCTTTTAAGGATAAAGAGAATTGAAGTACTTTCTGGACTTTAATGAGCTTTTAGTGAGTCTACAACAAATGCAGAAATAAAACTATGATTCAGCTAATTGCAGTAGTCAAATGCAAAATTACTATTTACAGCAGAACCCTGTGTAAACCTAATTACTCTTGGACCCTACCCACAATAATTAGTCATGGAGAATCTTTATTATAACAAATAAAAAAGAAATATAAACTATTATTTCAGGCTGTAAATCAACTGGCTTTCTAATAATTCACTTATGACCTATATCTCTAAGAAAGTAACTCTAAACAAGTAAGTTCTGTCAGTTAATGTACTAAAGTTCACCGATTACTTGTTGGCAGTGGTAGACTGAGCCTTTAAGAGCCTTAAAGAGAAGGACATTGCCTTACATATTTTTGTCTTTCCTGCGGCACCCCAAGTCCAGTTGTTTGGCACAGAGTAGGCACACAGTAACACCTATGGAATATGCTGCTCAAACAACTTTTAAAGTCAATGCGTGTATTTTCAAACTTGGTCCCATGCAGTCTCAAGGGCATTGGAAACGTCAGGCTCTATGTTTTACTACGCAGACTAGGAGGGAAACCTGCTGGCCCCAGGGAGAATTGCAGGTTTAACCTTTAAGGAAAGACAAGGAATATCACAGACACTAATTTAGTTCCATTCCCTAGCAATTAAACATTTAACAAGAAACTGACAGATAGAAACAAACACTATTAACAGACACCGTGATGATTCCATAATATAGTACAATCTCTTTCATTGTTCTGCAGACAGGTAATGCCAGCATCCCTAGAGGATTGATATTCCAGTTTAAATTTCAGGTCCAGTAGACACAAAGTAAGTAATTTTGTGGAAAGTGGAACTTTGGCTTCCTTTTTTTAACTGTAAACAGAGTCTGTGTTTCTGGCAAGAGGGGAGAAGATTGCTTCTGATTTATTTTCACATCTATAATTTTAATATGCATTTTAAAAAATCCAGGTTATAGAAAAATAGACAAGAAATTAGTTAGGGTATGATTATTCACATTGTAAAGGGATTCTCCATAAGGTTTTATAAAATACTGAACTACCCCTAGGGCAGTGGATTCAGGATGTGATTGAAAAGCAGCTTTTCAGGAATACATTTGTGTAGAGAGGTACACATATATTCAGCTTAACTCTTCTCCAGGCACAATCCAGCATTTTGTTTTCATTCATGGGACAAGGGAACAAACATTACAGTCAACTGATTCTTGAATGACCCCCTCACCTTTGTTAGGAGCTGAGACTTTGAGGAATTCCACCAACAAGGAGAAAGAACCCCTTGTGGCCACAGTCCCATTCACAGCAAGGCTCTTTCTAAAACCAGGGGTTTGCTGCACATTGGCCCAGTGAAATGTGAAAGGAGGAACAGTGTGTAGGACATCGCCCTCAGCACAGGCCACAAATATGACTTGTGGCAGGTGAGGAAATTCAGAGCAACTGACTCAATGGCTTCTTGTAGTCAAGTAATTTCTTCATCTCCACACTGGTTAGTTACAAGGGGTGGAAGGGCCCCCTTCACTCCTGAAGAGGCGGCCCAACTACTACTTGCCCAAACAACATTAAGAACAGAACTGGATCTTACCCGCCCAGTCTCTGTGCTGAATTACATTGGCAAATCACCTTTTTTTTCCGTTAGAAAAACCTTAGTCCCGTGATTTGTCATTCAAGGCGATGCACGGCAGAGGATCTAAAAGCTGATGACTTGACCTCCCTAGGTTACACCCAGGGGTGTATGGCTTCACCGCTCAAACCAGCGAGCCAAGTTGCGTATGTTCTGGGGCCGGTCCCCGGCCCTCTGCACAGCCTGGCAGGCCCGGCACCAAGGCTCGTCCCAGAAGGAGGTGATGTGCACGGCATAGCTCCGGCGCCAACTGAAGTAACGACGGTAGACAGATGGATTTCGGTCGAGGAAGAGTAGGTAGGCAGCCAGGGAGGAGGCATTAGGGAAGTCGTCCACATGGATAAAGGCACCTCGGGGAACAAAGCGCTCATAATTGGCACGGTTGGGGCCCAGCACCACTGGTACGGTCCCAGCTAGCAACGCGTTGCGCCAGAGCTTCTCAGTGATATAATCCTGATGCTGCGAGTTCTCGAAGGCCAGGTAAAACTTGTAGCGAGCCACCGTGTGCAAAAGCCCAATGTCAGGCACCGGCCTCCGGGTTCCGCCTTTGCCAAACACATCCACGGACACGTGCTGCCTCAGCTGGTGGTAGTAGCGGACCCGGGCCTGGCGCTCATCCCAGTTGCTCACCACCCAGGCTACCAGCCCCCGTTTCCTAGCCAGCGGGGCAACCAGGCCTTGAGGCTGGTCGCTGGGGTGGGTCCTGGGGTAGAGGTAGCCATAAGGCACAAAGACGTCTGAGTCAGCCCGGTAGGAGAGCGTCCAGTTGAAGAGGTTACCTGCCAGGCTTCGCAGCCCCGGGGAGTGGGAGGGCGACTCAAAGTTCATCCACACCCAGCGCTGGCCCGGGGGCCTGGAGCCGGACGCAGTCAGGGCTTCGGCGGTCTCCTCGTTCAACACCCGCAGCTCCAGCTCCTCGGCAGAGCGCACACGGACACCCCAGGGCGGGGGCCAGTCCAGGGGTCCCTTCACGAGGTCTCGGTGGTGGAAAAGCACAGCCTGAGCTTCCCCGTAGGTGGTACGGTCGGTGAGCAGGCGACAGCCGCTGATGTTGAAGCGCATCCAGCAGTCGGGGGGTGGCCTTGTGGCCCTATCGCGCCCAGTGAAGGGCTCCCACCACAGCAGCACGCCCACTGGCCGCGGCAGGGCGTCGGAGGTCCAGGCCAGCGGCGGGAGCTGCCCCCAGCAGGCGTAGGCGACCAGGACCGTGCACACCAGGCCAGCGGCCGCCAGCGCTGAAGCGGACCGTGGCAGACCCCGCGCTCCCCGCCGCCGGCAGGCCACCGGGCCCCAAGGCGCCCCCATGGTGCGCGCAGACAGAGCAGCCACCGCTGGCCGCACGTCCGTAAGCGTGGAGCAGTGGCAGCCCCTCTCATTCTGCCACTGCGGTTCTTGCCGTCGTTGCCGCTCGCCGCTGACCCTGGATCCGGAGAGGGCGGTCCCGGAATACCAAGGCCCGCGGATTCTGCTCCCCTCCCCGCAACTCCCCGCGGGGCGCGCCGCCAGCGCGAGGTGAGCAAGCCCTGCACCCCAGCCGGGTGCCGCCCTGTCCTTACCCTCCATAGCGCCCCCAGACCTACCGGGCAGGCCAAGACTCAGGAGTTTCCTGTTGCGCCTCCGCTCCCTCCCCTCCCCCTCCATTGCTCCCGGACTGCCGGCTGCGCCCCATAGGCTCATCACTGGTTACCCCGTGTCCCTTCTTAGGGGATCCCAGGCCTTAATGGACGAGCCCACCGCTCTAGCCTAGCGCCCGGGCCTGTCCGGAGCTCCTTCCCAGATAAGTCCCGGGGCTCAATCGCTGTGGCCGGGGCACGCGGCTTCGAGTGAATAGGCGCAGGGCACGCTACACCCTCCGAAAGCCGCTGCGGCGCGAGAGCCGACGCAGGCACCTAGGGAAGGTGAGCGGGTGGTGCCCAGCTTCCTGGCTGAACGGGAAGATCAGAGTCCACTTCCTCCCTCACGGCCCTGCAATGGCCAGCGACGCCTGCAGGAGAGAGTGGTCCCGAGAGTCGTCGGTGACCTAGACCTTGTGACCTACCAAGACAGGCCAGTTGTGCAGTCATCTTCCCTCCGCGCACCACAGGGATTTTGCATTTTGTGAAAACCAAGTTTTAAGATGAATAGTTAAACCCTACTGCCATCAGAACATTCCCTGTGCCTGCTGTCCCAGCAGAGAAAAATAAAATGTTTTCTGAGCAACAGAAACGCGGTTTTTTCTTTGTTCCGGCACAGAACACTTCTGACGGCCTCAGCTCACAGCAGTCTTTGGACTGGGGCTGGGAGGGCTCATTAAAAGATAAGGCCCTTGGAGCCTTTGTCCTCAGGGAGCTTCCTGCCTATTCAGTGAAGTGAATGAATGAACAACACCAGTAATTTGCTAAGCACTTAAGAAACAATTTCGGCATTTAAGATTATGCAAAATTCTCTGGACTATAAACTGGTGACCAAAAGAAATATTGTAGCACGAAAGTTTAGGATATAATGGATAAATATCACACTGGCCTCTCCAAGTTTATGGATGAGGAAACCATGGAGACATCCACTTCTAGAGTCACTTGAGGAATTCTTTCCCCTATGGCTTGAATTTGGATTTCTGAGTTTTGACTTTTGCTTATGTTATTAAACGTTTATTCAGTGAAATTCTAAATAGGCGGTGGATGGGCTGCTGACCTTGGGAGGCAGTTTCTAGAAAACATTTAGTAGATCACAGCTGTGCATCAGTGGTGCCCCGCCCCCCGCCCCCCACGTGCCATGTCAGTTATAGGATGTTTGGGGAGAAATAGACTTTCTGGGAATGGGGCCAACCTGTCAGAGGTGTTTGATGTTATGCATACAGAAAATACACTTGGGTTTACCATTTGGACTGTCTGTGAACTTTTTCATTAAAAATAAAGTCCAGATTGTAAATGCTTCTCTAAAACTGGTTTCAGGTGGCACTGCCTGCTGTCCTGCAGTCATGGTTTGGGAGCTGGGTGGACAGCGTGAGGTGCTCTGGCTGTACCTATCAGCCTAGGGTCACTCTCCTACATGCTAACACCTTTTAAAATGTTTCTATTTCTTTAAATTTCATAGAATTGTTTTCAAGCTAGTTAAGCAATATGTCATTGAAATCAGGAATTTCAGTGATTCTCTACTGTTATTTTTCATTAAAAAGAAAAAGCATAAATGCACAAGTAACTTTTTTCAACCAAATGAAGGAAAGGAATATTAGGCTTTCTTTTTATGCAATTCAAAAATCTACATTTGTGCACATGTCTCCTCCACTTTAGTTAAGTAGTACGCCATAAATAGAGCCTAACATTGCATCCAGTGCATGATAGGTAAGCATTTGATAAATGTTAACCTGCTTGTTTGCTTCCTCCCCCTACACCCAGTTTTCCCATAAGTCCTCCAGATATTCAAATTAAGCCAACTTTTACTGGCAGAATGGCTCAGATCTCATGAATATCTATTTCCATTGTGTCTACTTACCTTGGATGAGTGCAAGACCACAAACTGTCCCTACTTTAGTGTTACCTTAGTGTGAGGTATGGGGGAGGGTATACCTAGTGGGAAGGTATGGCTGGATCAGTGGAACCCAGTCATGACTTCTCTACAAACTATAGTCACGCACCAAAGAAGGACATTTCTGTCAATGACAGATTGCACATATGGTGTGGTCCCATAAGATTATAACATCTGAAAAATTCCTGTTAGTGACATCATAGCTGTCATAAGGTCATAGCACAATGCATTGCATTTGTGGTGATCCTGGTGTAAACAAACATACTGCACAGCCAGTTATAAGAAAGTGTAGCAATACAACTATGTATAGTATGTAATGATAATAAACAACGTTACTGGTGTATATATTTCCCATACGATACATTTTTTTTTTCATTTCACAAGCATTTTATTAATCAGATGGCCATCAGCTTGCTCAGCCCAGAGAGATAATTGCTGCCAAGAGCTTTCTGGAAGCCAGGGGCCTGCTCCCTATGCCTTCTTCAGGAATCTGGGTCTGCAGGCCATCCGTTGAGTCACAAGTGACAGGCAGATGTGGTTGTAGCCACAAACCCTATGAACTCATTGGAGTCCACTGTAGCATCTCCATTAGGGTCCAGGTCCTTGATCAGTTTGTCCATAACACCTTGTCCCTTCCACTCTGTAGGAAGCCCAGAAGCTCCTTCTCCAAGGGCACCTTTAGCTCCCCCTTGCTCAGGCTCTGCTTGTTGCTGTCTGTACCCCTGTACCTGGCAAAAACCTCCACAATCATGGCTATGGCCAACCACAGTTGTGACATGGTGCTGGGTGCGGGCCCACTTTCCTCCTGGCGGCTGGTGTGGCTGAGGGAATGCCGTACAATACTTTTTATCATTATTTTAGAGGGTACTATTTCTGTTTATTAAAAAAAAAAGTTTTGTTGTAAAATAGTATGCCATGTTACCCTGGCAACAGTCTCAGCCATCTCACCTTTCCCCTGTGTGAGTGCATTGTTTCCCTCCAGTTTAATCTTGCGTTGTTTTGTGCAGTAACATGCTGTACAGGCTTGTAGCCTAGAACAATAGGCTGTAGCAGCTAGGTTTGTGTAAGTACACTTTTACGATGCTCGCACAAGGACAAAATTGCGTAAGGACACATTACTCGGAACACATATCCATTGTTAAGCAGCACAGGACTGTACCGATTAAAGGTCATAGGCATTGATTTATTCACAGTGCAAAGGTTAGTTTTTACTTAAAAAGAATGGAGAGGTGGGGGAGGAAAGGCATTAAGGGAAAGGAATAATGTCAGGTGTTCTCATTTATTCCTTTAACTAACTGGGAAATGGGATGAAAAGCACTATCACTACCTTCAATAATCTGTAAGAGAAACAGACAGGAAAGAGGGGGGAGAGATCCTGGAAAGCTTTGAGAAAGTGGCTCCTGGAATAATTGTAAACTATCGACATTGGGGAGGGAGAGCACTGAGATGTGTAGTCTTAACAAAAGGGGCAGCACACACAAAGGCCAAGAAGAGGACTGGGGTGGTAGGTTAGGGATTACTAGGGTTTAGTTTGGCTATGGAGATGCAGTTTTATCCTGAAGGCTGTAGATAGTCTTTTAAAGGTTTTAATAAACCAAGGGAGCAAGATAGAAGTTAGAATTTTTGAAAGCTTATTTGTGGGGAGAGTGGAGTACACGGAAGGGGAGATGAGGTGGGCTTCGGGCATGCTGGCCGTGTGTGTTGACACAGGCCCTGGTTGATGAGTGTGTTTGCTGGGGAAACTCATCAAGTTGCATGCGTAAGCATGTACGTCACTTCAGTAAAATGTTTTAAATAAAAATTGTTCTGTCATTAGTAAAGGGTGCATTGGGTATTAAGGACCAGGATAAGAGTAGAAATAAGACCAGTTGGAAAGCTATCACTGTAATTCAGATATGAAATTAAAAGGGCCTTAACTAAGACAGTGGCTGTGAGAATATGAAAGAAAAGTAAAGGAGAATAGAGTCGCAGATACTAGGAAGCCAGTCCCTTCCTCCAGGAAGCCTTCCTGGACACCCATGTCCACATATCCAGAGTAGGCTACATGCCCCTCCTGTGTGGTTCCATATTACATCTTTCTGTTTCATTCATAACTCCATCACATAAACAGATCTAGGCATCTAGTAGCATTCATCATCTCAACGAATACTTGTTTAATTAATAAATGCTTTAAAAAAGTCCTCACTGGAGGATATGTTTGTTGATTTTAGAGAGAGAAACATTGATGTGAGAGAAAAACCATTGGTTGCCTCCTGTAAGTGCCCCGACCTGGCATTGAACCCTCATCCTAGGCATGTGCCCTGACCAGGGATTGATCCCCTCAACCTTTTGATGTGTGGGACAACACTCCAACCAGCTCAGCCACCCAGCCAGAGAATGAATGTGTTAATGTATTACTGAAATGACCTGTCAGTATCTGTGTTCCCCACCTAGAATGTGGGTAGGTGTTGGGAGGAACTGGGTATGTGAATGACCTACTGGGACCTTAAGAAGCACCTTAAGCTTTCAGTGTAAAATACTACATTTGTATTAATCAGAACCCTGGTGACAGGCATTAAAAACTCGATCAAATTAGGCTGGCTCTCATTGGTCCAACCTGGACCAAGTACTCATTTGTGGTCGAGGGAACTCAAAAGCCTTTAGACCCTCTTTTGGAGCTATGGGGTAGAATCAGCTCCATCTAAACCTCAAGAACCAACAATGTGGGGAGGGTAGTTCCCCAAAGGAACAAATGCTGTTACTTATAGAAGAGGTCAGCAGGCAAAAACAACATAGCCAAATGTAAAGAATTATTATTATTCTAAAGGAACTCTAAATTCCTTAGAACTTTATAAACACTCCATGATTCTTTTTAAATTAGTAACAATAACCATATGATTCTTTGTGTATTTAAAGGCCTCTTCAACTTCCACAAAATATTAAGACAGGATAGTAAGAAGCTAGGAAAATTCCTGGGCAAGTGGAATGGGGCAACTGAGACAAGAAAATTAAAGAAGGCCAAACAATTCAAGCAACTTACACCAGCTGGTGAATCGCCAAAACCTTATCTCCCCTAACCAAGGACACTTACAAGCAAATGGTTCATACCTCTCCTCCCCAACGGAAGAGTACCTAACCTCCCTGGCCATAAACTACAGGTGTCCAGGAAAGAGAGGAACGCTCATGCAAACAGAGAGAGAACACCCTAACAAAGGGAGCCAGCTTGGGGAGAAGCAGCAGACTCCCCTTTCAGCTCCTCCTCCCAAAAGAGACAGCACATCTGTGTCCCATTAGAAATCCCCCTGCAAATTCCCACGTTTCCCCAATATAAACTTGCTTCTGAAAGCTCAAGATAAGGTGGACGGGAAGGTTTTTACCTGCCACCTTCTTAGAGTGTTGGCCTCTGATAATAATAGAAGCACAATTATAATCCAATCCCTGTCTGCTTTTTGGCTAAATGGTGACAGGCAGCAGGAGCCCTGACTCGGTTGCCTTCTGCTTTCAATGTTACACAGAAACAGCTGGCTTTCAGTTGCAAACATGAGGACAACAAGGTCAGCTATAAAGGAGGGCTTTCGGAGCCTGAGGTTTCATAAAGCAGCATAGAAGAGAGCTTCATAAATCAGGCTTATCAATGTATCCAAGAACGACCCATTCAGTTCCAAAATGTAACATAGGACACAATTCTCTGGGGGCAAGAACCAGGCCAACTATGGTTCTTAGAAGTCCAACTCGTTCTTTGTTCTTCTCCAGGAAAATAGTTCATTTTAAGCTTGTCCTCATGCTCCTCACCACAAATAGTTGATATTTCCTAGGGAAGCACCAGAACACAGTCCTCGGGCCTTGGGTCTGCTCCCCAGCTCCAGGCTCTGTTGGCCTAGCCTTCGTGAGGCTATCCTCAAGTGGTTGCTGTTTTTGATTGGATCTGAGATGTCTCTGACTCAATATTGACCTGCTAAGTATACTTTCAATTTTTCTTTCTTTAAGAAAGAAAAGAGCAATTCAGAGTCCTCCCAGTATTATGTACTTAACCAGGAGATAGGGAGCAGCCAGTAAACAGGTGTGGTTAGAAAGTTTAATCCGTACAAAAATAGGTGGAGATTGTTTCCTTTGGCAGATGAGTATGATCATGATCGTTAAAAATTAATAAGACTTGTGTAAATTCAACAATAATCCAAATTTATTGTTATTGCCCTATTAAATCTTTGATGGAAAAATAAACCTAAACTAACTTATAAGGTCTTTTCTTTTTTTCTAAGTGCAAAAACTTACTGCTTGTGAAAGACATTGTTATGAATAGTCAATATGAGAACTTGCTATGTTTATTTTAGGGTTTTACTCTTTTGCACGTTCAGGTTTTTCCTGCACACTTACAGGGTTGAACAGGTAATGCAAGAATTTGGGATGTTGAGAAAAATGTATGTAGTAAGATTTTGACTAGAGTCAGAAATGTTTGTATGATATTTTAAATATATAGAGGATTTACCTCTGTATTCCTCTTGTTAATCTACTCTTTTTTAAAAATACAGATTATTTTCAGTCACGTGCAACAATTAGGGAATGCAAGACTCACACATAAAATTATTTTGATAGTGAAATGAACATGTGACTATCACACAGTGCAATGCCTGGTACATATGAGATGTTTAATAAATATTTATTAAATAAACAAATACACAATGAGTGAATGGATACCACTTATTAATTATACATTTCATGAAGCACTTATGAAACAATTCAATTTCTGCTTATGAAGATTATGCAAAAGATTTAGGACTATAAAATGATGCCTTTGGTTAAAAAAAAAATAGCTCCCAAGTGTAGGATGAAAATGGTAAGTATCATCCTGGCCTTCCCAAATCCTCCTCAGGTTCACCAGTTCTAACTTCTTACCCTCTGCCCAAGTCTACTTTACTTGGATCCTCAGTCAAGTGAGTTAGCACAAATCCTTCACAATTTCAGGAACTCTAGCTTATCTGATCTGGGCTTGCTATGGCACCTGCCCTATATTAGTACCTACATGTGGCCACACTCAGGGCAGCCAGACCCTAACTCAAGGAGGCAACCCAACTGTCTGTGGATGGAGAAAGGGATCTTGATTTGGCTGCCTCTCCCTCCATCCTGACCTACTCCTCACACAGACCCAGGGCACAATTCATAAAAGAAAATGTAAGGAAGATGCATTTTCCCCAGAAGTCAGGTAATTCTACCTTCATTAGTAAATTCCCTCAAGCAGCTAATCAGACTACAACAGTGGTCAGATTGGGTTCTATCATACTCACTCCTGTGATTCCTTCTCTAAGAGGGGTCTGAGGTACTTGAAATATTAAGAAATACTTGTTTGGTTAGAGTAAACAAAATTAGTGACCTATAAATGATTTTGGGAAAGTGTGGAAACAGAAGAGCAAATTGTTTACTCTTGTTGCTCATATGGCAAGGAAAAAAACAACGTTCCTGAAGAAGTAGGACAGCCAAATTTTACAGGTCCAGATTAAGTTTATTGTAGCCAAATAAACCCCAGCCCAGAAATCTTACATGATGCGTAAAAGTGAAATCACATTGAAAATGTTGGTTATAATAGGATTATTTTCATTCACTCCACAGTGAGCCTTTGGTCTGTATTTACCCTCAGTAATAATGTTTAGTGCAGTCCACCAAACATTCAGTCTAGGGAGGAAGAGAAAGGTGAATAAACACTGTCTGGTCTAGCTGCATTGCAGAAACTCCTTCTGTCTTGGCAGTACCACTGGGCTCTGAGAGAAAAGGAAACTTCTTTCTTGAGTGAGCTCACTGTTCAAAGACTTAATTTCCTGGATCACTCAAGACAGTAGGGAATGGCAGCAACTCTTCAAGTCGGAGAAATTAGATGCGAACAATAGTAGGAGGTACTGCCTGACCCCCCCCAGCCCCCCACCCCCCACCCGTTTACAGAGCCCACCATGTGTCCCTTCCACCACTGAATAGCTCTTCTGGCTCTTCGGGCCCCCTTGAAGCTCCCCTGGAAACATTCCCTAGTTCCCAGTTTAAGAAAGAAGGGATGAAGATTGTTGTTAGATTTTGATATGATGGCCCCAGGATTTGCTGTGTTCTTTTGAAAAATAAAATACTTCAGTTTTGTCTTTACTTTGATATATATGACATGACTCCCTTGTCCTTACCAGCTGGTAGAGCTGTTTCTAAAGTGTTTACCAAGAAATACAGGACTGAGAACTGTCCTGTAATGACATTAGAGTCAGACCTTGCTTGAACTTATAAATTTGCGCAAGTATAACTTCACACAATAACATTTATTGATGCCAGTCATGTGCCAGGCATGTGAGGTACAGCTGAACAAACAGACAGACCAACATTTCTGCCCTTGTGGGACAGCTGGCTACCATACTCAACCCACCCATGTGAATTATAACTTCAGAGCAAGTCCAGATCAAAAGAATCTGAAGGTTGACATGAGAAGCTGTGATGTGTTTGGACTGCACACTTATCTCTTGAGGCACCATTTCCTTGATTACCTTATCACTTTGTCCTTTGTCACTTCTGTATTGATCCAATGTCACTATCAGTATAGAAAGTTCTTTCAGGCCTCTATGTTGGAAACTTTCTCATCTCCATTTACAATTAGTTTAAGCAAAGTTTGTCAGATTTTTGACAGCATTTTTCAAGGTAAAGGGAAGCAAGTTTCCATTGGGGAGAGGGGTAGATATGAGTCTCTTCACTCCATAGTTTCTGCTCTCTCTCCTTTAGTTATAGAGATGTGGGATTATAAACCAGAACCAGTGAGCCTGCACATGGGCTCCAAGCAAGCACTATAATTAAGTCAGATAAAACTAAAGTCATTTGTGTTAGTAAGAATTCTTTGGTTGCAATTACAGTGACTAACAGGAGGCAGTTTTAGGACAAAAAGTTGGGGCAGCGGCACAAAATTTGCTGCCATTTTAAGTGGTATCACCTATTGTATAGGCACCAGAAAAAGATAAGAGTTTGTTACTTAACAGATGTCATTACTATTCACCATACAAAGGACAGCTGAAAGGTAAAAAAATTAAGACCAAAACTAACTGAGACGTGATGAGAAATAAAATATATAAAAGTACCTTGGGGTAATCAGGGAAAACTTTTTCATAGTGTTTATTGTGTTTGTCTCATATTTATTATATAAAAATTTACAATACAGAAAAATATAAAAGAAGATAATGCTTCTCTTCCATCTCCACCTCAAGATAACCACTTTTTATATTTTGGTATTTGATGAATACACAGTATATATAAACGAAGATCATATTGTAATACTATATGTATTCAACTTTCCTCTAATATAAGCTTTGCCCCATGACTTTAAATGCACATCAAAAACATGACTCCATCATGATTTCATCATAACACACACACTAATCTGCAGTTAACCAACAGCTGGCATTCTCTCTACAAATAGCCATGTCTTGGACCATGCTCTATATAAGGGAAACCACCAGTGAACAAGCTTTGCTCATGCACACAGTTTTAGTCAGTATATTAGCATATTACTTATTTTTTTTTTAAATTTTATACCCAGTGACTAGCAATCCCCTCATTCTCCTTTACTTCAGCTTGTGGCAACCACCATCATATTCTTTGCCTCTACCAGTTTGACTATTTTAGATACATCATACAGGTGGAATCATGTAGTATTTGTCCTCCTGTGACTGGCTTATTTCACTTAGTATAGCATAATGTCCAAGTCCAACCATGTACCTCTAATCTCCTGTCTCATGTATGTGTGTGGGGGGGGTGTAGACAGGCGTGTGAATCTGGGGGAAACATTGAAACATTCTGGGAACTTAGGGGATTGGTGCTCTAGAAATGGACAATGTTGACTCCCGACTTGATTGCCCTATTTTCATTCAAAGTTCTTCTGGTTTATTCCTTCTGGAGTATAAACCTGCAGATTTCTATCAGGATTAAAGAGATAACCATCTGGGTTATGAGAAAATCTGACTAAGGGGTTTCCTATTTGTTTTGTGGGCAGAAGGAGGTGGAAGTATTTCTTAAAATGCCAAGTTTAGAAAAATTGAATGCAAAATGAATACCCATCAATAGGGACAAGGTTAAGGAAATTTTGGTACTGTAATATCAGGATATACTATATATAGCCTATAAAATCATGATTTAGACAAACATATATTACATAGGAAAGTGGTCACAGTGTATGACTAAGTGAAAAAATGCAGACTATACAGCATGCGTAATGTGATAGTATTTTATTTTTAAAAATCTCCTCATTTCCCTGACTGGTATGGTTCAGTGGGTTGGGTGTCAAATGACATTTCCCACAAATGAAAATGTCAGTGGTTGAATTCCTGGTCAGGGCACATCTCTGGGTTGTGGGCTGGGTCCCTGGTTTGTGGCATGTGAGAGGCAACCAACTGATGTTTCTCTCCCTCTGTCTCCCTCCCTTTCCCTCTTTCTAAAAAGAAATAAATGAAATCTTTTAAAGATAAAAAATAAAATAAAAACCTCCTTATTATATGATTTCTATCTTATGAACATTTTAGTTGTAAGACAAAGGACATTTTTATGAGATAAACCAAGGGAAGGATTTCTTTAAGATTAAAAAGTTGTCTTTGCAGAAAACTTGTGTCCAATTTTTGCAGCCAAATAGTCTTCCCAATCATTTTGGCTCATTACTTTCTACTTCTAATCTTTTCATCTGTGTGGCTCACAGATACTTTGCCAGGAGTATTTGGCCAAATTAAGAATTAGGGTGCCAGCCCCACGACACCGAGTTATCCAGTGTGCTGTTCCTGCATAAACTGAGGAAATTCAAGGTCTACTGGGGCAGCAGCATATAAAATAAAGAATGAAAGTGAGCAAGTTGCAAACATCATTAAGAGAAAAAAAGAGCATTTTTGTTTCATTCCTGAACTTAGAAGGAATGTTCTTATTCTATATCACGAAGTATGAAGATGGCGATTGGTTTAAGATTGCTGTAGATTTTTATCATTTTCAAGAAGTGTCCTTGTAATCCTGGTTTTCAAAGAGTTTTTATTTTTAAAGTGCTTATTAAATTAAAAACAAAAATAAGATGCATTATATGATATAGTAATTTTTAAAATCATTCTCTACATCTGGTGTTCAGATAGTTTCAGTTATGCATTAGTATAAGCAATCCTGGCATGAAAAACAGTGTACATGATGCCAGTGAGGAAGATGTGCAATGGGGTGATGAAGAACAGAATTTAACCATAAAAGGAATGAGGGTCCCAGAGCCCCAGAGTGGAATAAGGACAGATACCCAAGCAAGGAAACTGCATGAATCAGTTCTCAGTGGAGCACCCAGCCCCAGCAGCAAGCCTGAGAATGAAAGGGTGTGGGGTGTGGGTGGAGTGGGGACATCTTGTTTATTGGGCAGGAGTAAAGTGAGGAAGGAAATCCCTGAGCATGTTTGTAAAGTCACACTGGGAGCTCAAGAACAAACAGGATATCATTTCCAATGGATGGATAATACTTCCCACCCCCTGTGCTTTTTCTGTGTCATCTTATACATGCAAAAAAAAATTGATGGTAAGCATTTTTAGAAGGTTAATATCTTAGATAATTAAGTAAATGCTTTACCGCAACTCCAGGTAGTTTTTAGTGTTACAGCCCTTGACTAACTTAAGATGTAATCTCTCCAATTTTAGCCACTGGCCCAAAGCACTGTTATTGAAATAGCCAGTGATGAGAGAGTTCCATAAACACGGTAGTGGCTGGAATTGGCTTACAGGTAGGATCTCTACTAGTGTGTATTCACTAAATGGAAAAAACAATTTTTAATCTGGAGAAGTTTGGACTTTGACTCAAAAGATTATTGGCTGTTTTACAGTGTAAATATTTTTAAGTAGGGAAAGGACATAAGCAACTAACAAATCTTTGTTTACCTGACTTGATTTATTACATTGAAACTGAGAAATATCCCTAGGTGGTATGGCTCAGTGGATTGAGCATGGGCTATGATCTGGAGGGTTGCTGGTTCAATTCCCAGTCAGGGCACATGCCTGGGTTGTGGGCCAGGTCCCCAGTGGAGGCCATGTGAGAGGCAACCACACATTGATGTTTCTCTCCCTCTCTTCCTCCCTCCCTTCCCCTCTCTCTAGAAATAAGTAAATAAAATCTTTTAAAAAAAGAATATATATATAAAAAGAAACTGAGAAGTAAACTTGAGAACTGTAAACTGGAGAAAGCTTAAGATGACCTTAGCCTACAGAAGAAGTAGAGTGAACAGTGTGTTATAACCAGAATACTAGGAAAAAACTTTTTAAGGGGTGGTTGTGGTAAGTAAATCACAACAGTTATATATAAAATGAAAAATCAAAATGTCCAAAAACAGATTAGTAAATGTAAAAAATTAGTACAAACATAAAGATTTTTAATGTAATTATTTAAAGTTAAATTTTAATGAATGGGAAATTATATGATGTATGTTAAAAGAGATAGTAAATATAGACACTGTACATATGATTTCAAATATGTAAACTACAAAATGAATAAGAAAAAATGAAAATATATAAACATGTGATCAGTGGTTGTTTCTGGGAAGTGAATTACAGATGTTTTTTTTCCTTTATTTTACATTTTTTTCTATACTACATAGATATTTTTGACAACTGGTCAAGGGGAGAGGAAGAAGGTTGGATCTTTCCCCTTCTTTTAATTTTTTTTAAACCCAGTAGTATTAGTAAAATTCCTTTTTCCCTTTCTTTTGTATTGCTCCATAAAATTCCAGGCTGTTTACTATTTAGTGGACAAATTCTAGAAAAAGGAGGAGCTCTAGCAAGGCTGGCATGAGAACGGTCGTCTCCGAGTCAGGGACTTTTCATCCCTATTGTTTGTTTCCTCTCCTCACCTGTTCCTACACCTGACTGACATTCATTTTGTGTTGTTTTTTAATGGATGAACATAATGGTATCTTAGTGAAAGGTTAAAGTTTATAGTGTTTACCTGGAGTAAAGACAATAAATGCACCTTCATTTTATTATGTTGTATATATTTAATAGAATTATGTGAATTACAAGCCCAATATATTCCCACTGTGATGACTAAAAATAAGTATATTTTTCTTCACTGTTTTCAGGTGCTTAGCAAACTTTACCAATAGTCTGTCATTACTTTGGATTAATTGACAGGTAGAAATTAATATCAATAATAGAAATTATAGACTAATGTACATTTTTTTTTTACACATCTTAAACTGTGAAACAAGCTTGGATTTCTTCTCTGTTTCTCAGACATTAGGAGAAAGAGGTTTCTTCTCAAAGGAAAAATTTATTCTTCTTACCCTAGAGTAAAGAAATATGTGAATTAAGTAAGTTTTACTCTGGGAAAATGCTCTTTAATCCCAATCCCATTTTAATTTAAATTTGATTTAATGTTCCCAACAGTACTTTATTTGGTAGAGCAGAATGTAAAAGCCACCATCACACAATTCAGGTAACTGAGAAACCACCCCTCCTCCTTCTAGACCCTCATGACTCAGAGTGCAGTGTCCCTCCAGCAAAACCGGCCCTACCCAGGACCTCCTCAGAAATGGAGAATCTCGGACTGCACGCCAGGCCTGCTGTATCAGAATCTGCATTTTAATAAGAGACCCATGTGATCTCTTAGCTTTAATGTGCCTACACATTGAGAAGCACTGGATCAGACAGCTTTTGGTTGCTTTTACAAGCCACAGGATAAGAAGGAAATTGATAAAAGTAAATGGACAAAACTTGTTAGGATGATGAAAGTGAAATTTCTGTTTGCAGTCTCTAACAGAAATGTGTTTTAGAACTACAATTGGATGACCATAACTCTAAATTTTAAATGTGGGAAAAGTCACAGCTGCAAGGATCATGTTGTTCATGAGCGAGTAGAAAGAAGTACAAGTGACTAAAAAAAGATGACAAGTAAGGATTGACTGAACTATCTAAATGAAGTACACTTTACAGGAGAAGCTTCTGGAAATATTGTAACCCATGAAAAACCTCTCTTCAAAAGTGTCAGTTCCGCCCTGGCTGGTGTAGCTCAGTGGATTGAGCGCGGGCTGTGAACCAAAGGATCACGGTTTGATTCCCAGTCAGGGCACATGCCTGGGTTGCAGGCCAGTTCCCGGCAAGGGACACACAAGAGGCAACCATACATTGATATTTCTCTCCCTCTCTCTCTCTCTCCTTCCCTTCCCCTCTAAAGATAAATAAATAAAATGT